>JAKKIK010000722.1:0-24497 GCA_024500135.1 Heterodera carotae | reverse complement strand
CCCCGGAGGGAATTTAGGCGAAAATGACCCATATAATCAGTAACTGAAAAGGAAAAAAGCTGACGACAAATTTCTATTTTTCGGTCGCACAGATTACGCTTCTGTTTCCCCTTTGAGCCTTTGGTCAGGGTGAACCCTTTCCGCAGCAAGTGATTTTTACAAATATTTTGAAGAAAGCGATGATTACGGTTATCGAATAAAATATGAATTCTTTAATAAACAGGAAAAAATAAAAAATGAATTTAAAAAGCGCCATTTTTAAGACCTGCCTAAATTTCCTAAATTTTGTTCGAAATACTCATCCGCAAAAATGGTGAGTATGAAATGCACCAGCATGCCTTTCTTAAAAAATAAATTTTTTAAAGGTTATCTTAAATATTTTAATTAAGATTCCGAAAAATCATGCGGCCCAAATTATTGGAATGTAACTTGGAAAAGAATGACTTTTTCCTTTTGTTGAGATTTTTTGACGCGAAAATCGCTCCCGAAGAAAAAAAAACGGTAAATTTTTATTATAAGTTAAATAGAATTTTAACCTTTGCTCCAGGTCCCGATTGGTTGTTTTCAGTCGCTGCTAATCTCAAATTAAAAAAATATTAAATCGAAAAACGGAATTCCAATCCTAAAAACAATTTTTTTTTTGTTAAAAATTTTGATCAAAAATTAAACTTTTAAAATTAATAACCTGAACAAAAAAGTATCAATGTTGAAATTCGATTTATGATATTTTATTCAGATATTGTCATTTTTACTATCTTGCTAAAGTTTTTAAAATCTATAAGTAAATTTAAAAAATTGCAACATTTTTGTTCAGATGTTCGAAATATCTCAAAAATTCACACCTTTTTCAAAACTTTTTACCCTCAAAGAGGCGAATGATCAAGCTTCTATCCTCCCACTCTTCCTTCCCCGCACCTCATCCGCCTCTTCCTCCGCCCCTCTTCTCCCTTTTCAAGGATTATCCCGCTCGGTTTTGTGCGGGGGCAAAGATCAAAGAAGAATACCCCCCCCCCCCCCCAATAGGCGTGAGTTTACACGCACCCGCTCGCTTTTTGCCAGCGGCAAAGATCAAAGGCCAAAATCCCTCAATAGGCACGGGCTTTGCCCGCTCGGATTGACACTATATACTACTGGAGGCCTTCAAACAGAGGAAATACGGTAATTAGGTTTTCGCTCTAGGGGTGATGGTGGCCAATTAATTAGTGTAATGTGTTAGTCAAACACATATTTTTTCCGCTTGGGTACGATAGACGCGTAAAATCCCTGCACTAGGTTTGCCAAAAAATATGTCAATTACAAATGGTTATTATTTTAAATTATATTTTATAGGCTTGAAACAAAGTACAACTGTGTGATAGTGTTGGAAGGAAACCTATTCCGTTATGCTTCTTACATAACGGGTAATCTGAATAATATGTTATGATAACAATTAACAAAATTTAGGCCATGGTCAAAAAATGTATGTTCCAAATACAAGTGAAGTTGACAAAATATCGAAATTGAAGAAAGAAAAATAATAATTACCATTTTTTAAAAAGATTTTCCATTAAAACTTATTTGGGTAATTTAAGAAAAATGAACTTTCGTCTTCTTATCATACAAAAAAATATTAGTCGAACCAATGAAAAAAAACCGGCGCCATGAAGTTTGAAACCGGGAAGTTTGGGCACCAAAGTAGAAATTTTTTAAAAGTTTTAGGGTTCAGAAATGTTTAAATAATAGTGAAACATCATTTAGAGAAAATTTCTCATGAGCCCAAAAAACCTATGCTCAGCTGGTCACCATATAACTTCTATTTGCAAAATACCGAGATACGGTTTCAAATTCAAGCAATTTTGTAGAAAATTCAAACGGAAATTCCTTTAAAGGGTTAGAAGTTCGGATTTTTGTGTGAAATATAAATCATATTGGTGACCAAAAATTTGGTTCTGGTACGTGTTTGTCTCCCGTATTATAAGCAAAAAATGTTCGCGTCGTTCGTTTTTGCTTTTCCCATTTTTGCCCAAATTAAAATATTTGTTGTGCAAAGAACGAGCAGAGCAAAACAAGTCCTTAAAAAAGCAATGAACAGGACGAATAAAGTTACCAATTGAATTTTACATTTTGATTGTCATTGATGAAGCCATTTGGGTAAGATTATTTTTGAAAAAAAATTTAAAATGTTTTGAATGTGCCACAACAACGTTTGGTGGCCTTTAAATACCGCGCCAAAGTTGGCCAAACAAACAATTCTTTGTGCAACACAATCTTGACACATTGAAAAATCCTATTTTTACCGAAAAATCAACCAAAAAAGGCAAATAAATGCGCGACGGATCAACGGTAAGGAAATTTTGAATGAATGAATGGATAAGGACAAAAAAAGAAAGTCAAACAAATAATATTAGGTAGGTGTATATATGTGACAATTAAAACAAGAAATTAATTAAACAATGTATCCCTTTTTATCATTTCAATTTCAACCAAAATATAATCATTAAGTATTTTATCCGCCTGCGATTGGAGGTAATTATTGCAATTTCGGAATTTGCTTCCAAATTGATGCGCTCCACTTCATCGTTCGTTTCTATCCGTTCAAAGCAATAGCGTTGATTCACCGCCAAAATGCACGACTTTCGTATTGGCATCAATGCAGGAAAAATCTGACAAAAAATAAGATTAAATATTTTTATATACATTTTAGTATTTTCCTATTTTAACTTTTTTTTTAGCAAAATTTCACTCTCCCAGTTTTGGTCGAAGTGTAACTTGCTTCAAACTTAATTGATTTGGCCGACCAGAATTTAAAGTTTTTTGAAGAACTAACTAATGAATTTTTACAAAATCTCACTGGTCATTATTGTTATTAACCGATTAATGGGTCAACAAAGGACCAATAAACCGACCAGTTAATGACCAATATATTGGTTGGTCCGAGTTTCCGATCTCTATTTAATAAATTAATGATATGAAAAGAATACCGTCTCAAAAATGTTCTGATATAGTTCCACACTGGTCAAATTCCTTAGAAAATTGTGCCGTATTTCTTGGCATGCTGCCAACTCTCGAGCTTTGCCAAACAACAAAATGCGCACTTCAACGCAATCCATAGAACCAAGACATTGTGTCATATTTTTAATAAATAATTACTAGTGGGCTTACAGGAGGGCAAGCATTTGTGGGCACAATGCTGCGTCTAGCCGTTAAAAATTTTGGAAAAAAAATTTTGATAAAAAAAAATTTTTTTGTTTTTTTTTCAAATCGACACTCAAAATATTTTTAAAAAACGTAAAAAAATATGAAAAATCCAGTAAAAATATTTTCACGCCTCTACAATGGATGGGCGAGCCATAAAAAATCAAAAACCCCAAGTGGGATTCCAACCACCCAAAACCCCAGTGACAGCCGCGCGCACTAACCATCGCGCCACCACCCAAAAAAAAGATGAGGCCTAAGCTGAGGCTTAGTCCTTGGATATGAATTATTACAAAATAAAAAAACACAAAAATCTAAAAAAAGTTAAAAACTACAAATGTTGCAAATCCTATGGGACAGTTACAAACCCTACTGGGCAGTTATAAGCCCTACGGGGCAGTTACAAGCACTACGGGGCAGTTACAAGCCCAACAGGGCAGGTCAAACACAAATGGATATTTTTGACCCCACCGTTGCCTAACCTGCCAGATCGGACAAATTTAAAAAAATCAAAAAATTGCAATTTTCGCACAAAATGTAGATATTGCTCCTCTTATGGCCGACATAAACGTACCTGACAAACAACATCTCACTCCACCATCAGTCCTGAAGAACAAGAAAGAAAGCGCAGCTTGGTATTCATGGGCGTTGAAGAAAGCACCGAGGAAAAGGCGTCAGCCCGTGCCCAAGCCGACCGCAACAGCAATGAAAGTCTCATGGACGCGCTGGGGGTCTGTAACAAAAAAACTCATTTAAAACTTACGTAAACTAAACTTAAATAAAGGGTATAAAACTATATGAATAAATAAATTCATTAAAGTAAATTGTTATTAGTTTTTCCTGGGTTTTTTGACTTTTTAATTTTTTGAGGCGAAATTTAACTATTTGTTTAGACTCAATAAATTAAGCGCGAAAAAACAGAGAAAGTGGGTGGACCAAATTCTGTTAACAGAATTCACTTAATTTGCAAACCGCACTAACTTTCACAATTCACACGCTTTTTAAGCATGCCGTCTTTTTTGCCGTCTTTTTGGGTGCCGGGTGCAGGCCTCCTATACAAAAAAATCTTTGCTGGCTCTATCTCTCTCTCTCTCTCTCTCCTTGTTAACCATTGTCTCTGCTATCCCTTTCCTTCTTTGCTGTGTCTCTTCTCTCCTCGTTCACCATTATCTCTGTTGACCCTTTCCTTCTTCTTTCTGCCCATTCTTTTATCTCTCGCCTGCGTCTCTGCAGGAACAAATCGAAAATGACGCTGCGCTGTGCAGCAGCAGGTGGTCGTCGTTTTCGCCGTTTACCCACCCACCCCAAACATTTGGAATTCATTCTCAACGAACACTCCATCGACCGACCACACACACAGTGCAAATTATTTGTGTAAAGTGTCCCTCCTTCCCCTCCTAATTCAATTCAATAGAGACAGGATTTTTAGTTTTTTATTTTCAGATGTGTTTAGATAAACACTAAAATTAAGTTTTTGTTTTGAGGAGTTTTTGCATCTGTTGAAAAACATTTTTTCGAAACGCCTTCAAGTTTCTAGCAGCTATTTTAGGCTTATTTTTTAGCGATTTAAAAAACATGCACCTAAAAACGAATTTCTAAATTGATCATGCCTAATCTCACCCAAAAATTTAGTATAAATCTCTTTTTAATTGTAAGAAAAGGACCAAATATAAAGATGATTATTTTTAAAGTTAATCATCATACACAAATTTTTTCTATTTTCTCATTCTCGGCTTCTTCTGAATTTTTTAGCAACTATTCGATTTTTGCAACTGTTTTAGAAACAATGTATTTGGGGTTTTTTGACTTTAAATCCGAGCATTTTATTCAATTAAGTAGAAATTAGCATAAATATATGTATTTGGAGTGAAGATTATGGATATAGCGAAATATTTTAATTAAATTTTAAATTGTGAATCTGGTATAAATCTTGAAAATTTGTTCAAAAATAAAACGCATGAAAAAGTTCAAACTAATTTTAAAAATTAATTGCAATTCTAAATGAACTCAGGCATCTTAAAACGGCAAAATGCAGCACTTTGAATTGGAAACAGTATATTTTTTAGATCCATGCAAATATATTTTGTCAATGAAAGCTCCTTCTCTAGGGATGGGATTTTTAGGCAAAAAAAACCGCAAAATAGGTACTTAAATAGGTAAAAAAAAATCTCAAAATAGGTATTAAATAGGTATGAAAATTCCAAAATAGGTAAATAAAATTTTTAAACACGAATTTTTCAAGACTTTTTAAAGCCAAAAATTTTTTAAATCAACAAAATTAATGGAAATCAAAAGGTGTTTTAATTTTATAAAAAACTAATTTTAGGGAAACATTTTTTGAACTTTTGATTTGCAAAAAATCGATTTTCACTAGCGTACTTTTTGAATTTTGGGCAAGAAAAATCGGTTTCTAAGGGGTGCTTTTTTAAAATCGAAAAGTCGATCTATAAGGGTGCATTTTGCCAATTTTCCACCAAATTCAAGACAAAAATTCACAAAAACGCTAAAAAAGGCATGAAAAAGGCACCAAAATTCCGAAATAGGTACAAAAATAGGCGCCTAGGCATTAAGCACAAAAAGTCCAAAATAGGCAAAAATAGGCATTATAAAGTTGATCCTAGAAGCACCAAACCAAGCTAAAAACTCGCTTTTTTGTGCTTATCTCAACGTTACAAGTGCGCAAAAATTTTAGGCATTTGCCTAAAAATCCCATCCCTACTCCTTACAATTTAATTTGACAAGGCTAAAGATAGAAGGAATGAATGATTGCCGGTTTTTATCTGAAACATAACATTTTATGAATTTGAATTTATTTGTCGATTAAACCTCATTAGACCAATGCATCCGGATCTGTCTGACTAAATTCATTTTTTTTTTTGGGTTTCGAGTCATTGCTTTTATCTCTAAAATCAAATATTTACAATTTCTCTAATTAACAGATTTTCAATCTAAAAATTTTCTTTCACTCCTAAATATTGAGTTTTTGGGCCAAAATATGTTAGTGATACCCTGCAAAAATGCTAATTTGAACTAATATTACCGCACGCAGACAGTAAAAAAATAATTTTTTCTACTTTTAGTTTGGGTCGAGAATTAGAGCGTTTTCTGGGCTATTGGTGCAAGAAATTCATTGACTATTAATGAATCATTAAAGTCCTCATAAAATTCAGACATTATAAAACTAAATGAATTGTATTGTAAAATTATTTATACACATTGTTGCATTATTAATTATTAAAAATACCTAAAATTAATGACTTACAGAGAAAAATAGAAATAAAAAAAATATATGTATGTTTGTAAAATAAAATCATAAATTAAAATTATTAAAAGAAAAACTAAGATTTTTGAGAAATCGCGTATGCGAACATATCAATGGTCAAATTCCTAAAAATCTTTTGAAGGAAATAAATGAAGAACTGAGGACGTCGAGAGACAAAAAACTGCAATTAATGTGGCAGATTTGGAAAACTATGTGAACACAGAGGCCAAATTCTGCAAAAAAAAAGAGTGATTTGCAATCAAATTTCAAAGATATTTACATAATAAGTACCTCTTGCAAATTAAAATGAATAAAAAATAATAAAACTTAATCAGTGACACAAACTTTTGTAAAATATAAACAAATTGTGATAAAATGGTATTTGATTACAATTTCATATGAATTGCATTATAACATTTAATAACCATGCTGTAAAAAAAAATTATGAAACTAAAATAATCTTATTGATTACCGAATAAATTATTGAAATAACCCAAATTTGTCTTGTTAAACAGCAAAAAGTTAAGGATAGAATAGTACCCATTGTTTGGAAAATTTGCTCAAATTCTAAAGCTTATAGCCTATCATTAGGTAAGTTATATAACTCTGCCTCCTTAATACAAAATATTTTTCGTGGGATTAAATCAACGACCAACCTAAAGGATATATTTGAGAATTCCAAAAATTGTCAAAGTTTTATATTTTATAGAAATAAGTAAAACAATTACAATATTATGAGATAAATCTTAATCTTCATTTGGTAAAATGCATACAAATTAAAAAAATTTAAATAGAGAAACCCCTAATCTCATAATTTTTCCCCGTAACATTGAAAATACCCAATAATAAATCGAAAAGTTCAAACAGATGCAAATAATAACGAAACTTTGTAACAATAAATTTAAGAATTAAAAAATATTTTCGCGTGTAAAAATTTGAATTTAAATTTAAAAAAGTTCCTGTAAATATAACTCAAGTCGAAAAAAATCGGCGGGTCGACCAACCGATTTTTTTTTTGTTCCATCTCAAAAGAAAGATTTTCGCTTAAAAATCACCGTGTGGATCCCATCAACATAATTATTTGTTGAAACTCTACAAGCAAAATTAAAAATAAGTATCAAACCCAAAACAATTTAATTGCATTAAGTTAATAAATAAGAAAACTTTGCTTTAGTCAAAAGAAAATTGAAATTGCTAGAAAATAAAAATTGAAATTGTTAAATTTCAGTTAAAATATCATTCGCTGACAAGTGCAAAACATTGGAAAAATCAAAGTTAAGGTTCGAAAAAGGGTTAATAATAAATTAAAATATCTGGATAAAAACATTTTGTGGGGTAGAATCTTACCATATTTTTGCAATAAAAATAAGAGATGATTAAAATTTTTTGAGTAAATTAACCGCAAGGTTACAAAAGAAAATACATGCCGCCGTATATGCGACACAATTCGAGACGGTTTCTTCACACGAATATTGTAACCTCTTAATATTCGAATAACAGACATATTAATTTCCGATAACATTTTGAAAAACTCAAAAATAAGTCATCAAAATCATTAAATAGTCTCAAAGTTTAACAACTAACTATTTGACATTTCTAAAAATACTGTGACACTCAATCGTTAAGGAACTATTATACATAATGACACTTATAAATAAGCATTGTTTATGTTACGAATTAAAATCACAAAAAGAAAATACAACAACAAAAGGAAATAAAATCTATTTTAATGTGATTAAATTGGTCTTCTTAAATGCATGCCGGAGAGATACAGTTGACATGAGTTGATGAATTTGTGAACAAATTTTATAAAACAGCCAAAAAGGCATGCAAAAAAAAAATTTATTACCTATTCACACTGTACATATTATATAAAAATGTTGTTAGAAAAAGAAGAGAAAACACAATTCCTAAAAAATTGTATGTTATGAAAAAATATTAAAACTTAGTTACTTTCTTTAAATTTTTTTTTTATCACAATTAAAATGAATAAATAGCAAAACGCGAATGTCATAAACAAATTATTCTTTACTACTCTTAATTAATAACAATCTAACAAATTAAAAAAAGAATGCATCTTTTACGATAAACTTATTTCGAGAAATTGACACATGATCGGAGTTATTTAAACAAAATATTCAAAACAATATAACAACAAGCTTATAATTACAATGGATTTATTTAAAAAGTACAAACTTGGTATTAATACTGACCAACCATGATAGCTTTCTTATAAATTACTAAAATGATTAACAGTTGTTTCCATGAGTGCGGAAGACAAATGTTAACATTTTTTTTGGTCGTTGAAAAAATTTTGTTGTTGCATGACAAAATTAATTGAATTAAAAAATTGTAAATTTAAATATGTTATATGAAAATTCGACCAAATTACCAATAAAAATAAAAATTTGTTTCGTTATCAAGAAGATAAACAAACGTCCAAAGAAACAAAATTAGCGCAGCCTGACTCGACTTCATACATAGAAACATGCATGAAGTAAAATACAAAAAATTTAATAAATATTTCCAAAAATATTATTTGGTCTAACCACAAACGATGAATGTTGAGTTCTTCGATGATACCTTTGTTGATAAGGCAAGAGCAGACAATTCTAAGAAAATGAAAGGAAAAATAAAGTAAAACCTGAGTAAATTTAATTGTAAAATTAAAAAAAAGAGAAGATGCGCGATCTGTAATTTAAGATTTGAATAAAACTCGATAAAGTTTTTATGGCAAAAAATTTTCAAGCCCTAATGCTTTTTACTAGGGTTCAACGGGACCGGGCATTTCACAAAAACCGGGACCGGGCCTTTCGGGGGCTAGAAAAACCGGGACCCAATTTTTCAACCGGGACCGGGCTAACCTGAAGCGAAATTTTTCGAAAAAAATTGATAAAATTTTGTTAAAAAACAATATTTTTAATAAAAAATCGAATTTTTTCTTAAATCAATTTAAAAATGGCCAGCAGAGGTAAATCTTAAGCAAATTGAAGAATGGGGAGTGGGTCCATCGGTACCGATAGGCGCCGATGGGAAAATTTTTTACATTTTTAGCGAATTTGTAAAATAAAATCAGCTCATAATTGCACTAAAAACATCCTAATTTTACTTGAATTTTCATTTTAAATTCCCGCCCCGGTCCCGGCCCCGTTGAACCCTATTTTTTACAACCAAAAAAGACAGCACAAATTTTTAATTTTAAAAATTAAAGCTGAAGTTTGACACGAAAATTTCAAAATAAATAACACATAAAAAACTATTATCGAATTAACATTTCCTAGACTCCAAATGAAGCGCAAGCAAGAAAAAAGAGCATTATAACGTTATAAACTAAATTTCATAAAATGTGACTGAGTTTATCTCATTATATATGCCGCTACACGCTCAAGATACCTGTGCAAAGAATTAAAAAAAATTAGAATGCGTTTTTTACGATAAAATAGTTTTCGAGATCTTTTTCTTTTTTTGAATTTGCATCAGACATTCTAACTTTTTAATTTGAGAAAAACATTTCCGCTTTCATTGGCATTGATTAAGCGCATTTTATTCACGACTAGGAGGGTATTTTCCGGAAATTGTTGGCATTAAAATCCATATAAAAGTGGTGAAAAAGCCATAGCCAATAAAAATATTTGTTTGAAATTAATTTTATTGCCTTAAAATAAAAAAAAATAATATGAATAACCTTTCTTCTTTGTTGCTGTGTTTCCTTTTTGCCTTTCTTTTTGTTGAGTTTGGTAAGCGTTTTTCGTAGAATAGGAATAAATTTTAAATCGTAAAAATACACTGCAGGTAATGCTGGCATTGTTCAATCTCGTATCAAACAGTGGAATGAGCAGAAAGGTTTTTATATATTTTTTTTTATAATTTTGAGATTTATTCTAAATATTTAATTTTTTACGGATACGGAGCACTCACTCTCATGAAGTTACCTTTAAACGAAAAATTGTTGCTTTCAACAAATTTTTTTTTTTCAATAATTTATTAATTCATATAAAAAGCTCAAACTGAAAAAGCATCGGCCACGCATCAAGAACCAGATGTACCAGTACCAGAGTCGCCAAGTAAATGTGCTTCGCCGCATCATTCATCATCATCATCGGATTCCGAAAGTGACGGAGGAAGTCCGCATAATTTGGGGGAAATCATTCTCTTGACCCAGGCAAAAATTTAATTATATAATTACCGTAACGAAAGCAATTTAGGCAATGGAACCAAAAAAACATGTTGATCAAAAGGCAGTAGACTTGGAAGAAATGGAAAAAAAGATGAATGAAGTGGGAAATAAATGAACAGAGATATTATTGTCTATCGATGGATAAATAGGGGGGTTGGCTAGATTTAACAAAATTTTATTTTGGGTTTTCAAATCTACTCATATAACTTTCTGAGATACCTATATCATTTTATATATAAGTTATATAAAGGAATAACTCTTTTTCATTCAATTTGCTTTCTTTTGAGGTGGTTCTCTATCCTATTCGAAGAAATTGGTAAAGGAAAAAAAAAGCACTCACTGACTCTAGAGTAGACTTTTTCCTTAAGGTAGATTTTTAAATAATTAAAAAATAAATATTCGTTCAAATACCGTAATTCCTGTATTAAAGCCCCCGGGGGCTCTATTTTTCAACCCTCCTGAAAAGGTGGGCTTTATTACAGGGGTGGCTCTACCACAAGGGGAAAGGGGGCTTTATATTTCAACCTTTTTTATAAAATATGACAAAAATTGAAGGTTTTTTAGTCAATTTTCAGTCAAAATTTCATGAAATTTTCTTAGTTTTTTACATTAATTTGCCTCAATCGTAGAACAGGTGCTGATGAAAAATTTATTTTATCATAACAAATAATTCTTAAATATGGTAAACTTTAATTTTCTAACCACTAAATATAAAAATTTGTATAAAATTAAATTACAAAGTTTATAAGAAAGATAAATGAAACATTTAAATGCCATTTGCGTGAAATTGGAATAAATTGGAATAACAGAATTAATTTAGCTTATAAAATAAAATCAAGGATAATGCTGCATGTTATTGTATTAAACTCTATTAGCAGAAGCGCAGTCGAAAATTATTTATAAAATAACAGGGTAAAAATCCAAACTTCAGTAAAACATAAAATTACAAATTTAAATTCGAGTCTACAGTATAGTCTACTTAAGACTCACGACCAAATTTACTTATAAAAACAATGTTTTTGCATACAAATGCGTTTCAATTACTTTGAACGGACAAAGAATTACACTATTTGAAGCAGTCCGGTATAATTAATATTTCAAGCTTTTTATTAAGGTCTTCTATTTATAAAAATAAAAAAATATAATTTTAGAACTTACAAAATGAGAAACAAACAATGTTTTTTTATTAAAATCATTAGCGGAGAAGAAGCCGTTGAAATCATATTTTACAGAAACACCAATATGACAAGGACTACGAAATTAATTAACTATAAAAAGTGCTAAGTAATAAACAAACTTCATAAAACATAAAATTACAAAATTTCTTTTTAAATATATTTTTTTGTAATATATAGTTGCATGAATAAAATTTAATACGAGATAACTATTAAATCTGACCAAGAAAAAATTTATTTTTAGATGAAAAGAAAATAGCAGCTGGCACATTTTCCTTATTTTACTTACATTCGAAATATGGAACTATTTTATTAGATGCGGATAACAACAAATTTCTCAAATCGAAAGTTCCTTTATACAGCTCAATAATTGCATTTTAGCTAAAAACATTAAAATTGATTTAGGTGGTGGCAAGCGATAAGTTCCGCTCGTATGAATTAAATATGTTTTAACGGCTCCACGACAATTGGGCAGTGGACAATTCGGCAGTGATTTTCGACAATTAGCAGTGACAGTTCTGCAGTGACAATTCGGCTGCGATAATTCGGCAGTCAATAAAACAAAAATAATTAAAATTGTTTATTGAAATTCAAATTATTAAATCCAATCTTACGATCAGTGAATAAAACCATAATGGTCCATTTTTGGTAGTAATACTAACTTTAACTTGCAGATTTTAGTCAAAAAAATGGAACGAAATCTTTTAGAGCTATGTCAAACTAAAGCTATAGATTTTACCAGGCACAAATCAGTTCTAATCAAAATAAAGGGCAAATTTTGTGCGATTTTTGTCGAGATTGATGGAGACGAAGGATTAAAATTTTTGCAGTCGACCCAATATTTGTTCCGTTTAATTAGACCTCTTTTTTAACGGGAAGTTCGGTTTCGAACTATGACCCTGCACGAAGACTTCCCCATAACTCCAGCATATGTACACTAGCTCATTGATTTACAAACAGGAAATTTTTTTTAGGGTTAAGGTGTGGTAGATGAGAGTTTTTGTCCCAACTCAAGTCGAATGCCCGACTTAATTTTATTAAAATTTTTGTCCACTGCCGAATTGTCGCTGCCTAATTGTCGTTGCCGAATTGTCCACTGCCCAATTGTCGTGCCACGGTTTTAACAATATGAAAAACAAATGTTAATTAGATTTTTAAGGTAAAATTAATAAAAGCTGACATCCATATTTTATCTCATCGATTAAATATACTTTGGATATATATACCAAAATATGATTACATTAGAAGTTAAAAGTTCTTAAAGAGATTAATTACTTGCTGAAGAATGAATAATGAATAATACAACTTTACTCTTTAAGATAAAGGAATAATTAAAAAAGGTTTATGAATTTAAGGCCGTAAAAAGGGTAAATATTTACTCTCTTAAGATAAATGTACTCCTTCGTTGATTTTCCATTAGAATTCAATGGGAACAAGAATGGTCGGTACATCCCATTTTTCAGGTCCTAGTCTAGTTTTCTAAGAAAATTAAAATCCTCTCATATTTCCCATTCCCTCTTCTCAAATTATGTTCTCATATCAGCATTCTTACCAGTGCAAAAACAGCAAAACCCTCACGAAAAATCTCGGGTCGGGTTTCGGGTTAGCAAAAATGTCGGGTCGGGTTTCGGGTCGGGTCGACCGAAAACAGCTCGAGTCGGGTTTCGGGTTGGTTTCGGGCTGCCAAAAAGACCGGGTTTCGGGTCACGGGTTTCGGGTAACCCAGAACAACCCTGTTGTACAGCTCGTTGCATGGATGTACTATGGTTAATAAAATATTTCCTTTTTTATTATTTATCTCAAAAAAATCAGCCAAACAGATAATGGCATTTTTGCTCACAAATGTTCAATTTTTTAGGTTAAATTATATTCTTTTAAAACTAATAGTATTGATTCTTTCTACAAATTTTATAAAGAAGTAGCTCAAAATTTTAATTAAATAATATAGTAAGATTTTACCACACCAAATGTTTTGGGAAGATATGTTTTCTCCAGCAGATAAGTTAATTTTCTGATTTTTTTGGATCGTTTTTTTATTAAAAAAATACCTGGTTTTGGTTCAAATGTCCGAATAATAAATACGAAATTAATGTTTTTTAAAGAAAAGTGAAATAAACATAAAAAAGGATGAAGCTTAATGGACTCCAGAAAAAAATAATGAAAAAAAAGAAACAGCCACTTTAAAAATAAAACCATCACAAATAATGATTTCGTATAGCAATTTCGAATTAACAATTATGGTTGAGAATTAATAGAAACACTTTCGTGTTAAAAAACATAATCGAATAAAAACAAAAAGAAATTAATAGAATAACCAGTTAAACTCAAGCCATAGGTTGGAATTTTTAAATCAGTTGAAATTGTATAAATCTTTATTGCCACGCTGTTAATGACAGAACGGGCAAACAGTAAAATATAAATAAAATATTTATGGTAAGAATATAATTTAACCTAAAAAATTGAACATTTGTGAGCAAAAATGCCATTATCTGTTTGGCTGATTTTTCTGAGACAAATAATAAAAAAGAAACTATTTTATTAACCATAGTACATCCATGCAACAAGCTGTACAACAGGGTTGTTCCGGGTTACCCGAAACCCGTGACCCGAAACCCGGTCTTTTTGGCAACCCGAAATCCGACCCCGAAACCCGACCCGAGATTTTTGATGCGGGTTTTGCTAGTAAGAATGCTGATATGAGAACATAATTGAAAAGAGGGAATGGGAAATATATTGAATTATTAACATTTAAATTTAATTGTTTTACAATGGCCTAATAGTTTAGTGCTCTAGTTTTGGTTGTGAATTAGCTTGTGTTCGAATCCTTGTTAGAAATTATCTTTTTGACTTAATTTTTAATTTTAAGTCAATAAGATAGCATAACTTCTCTGGCTTTCGACTTTTTAAAAGATTTTTGAGGCGAATTTTAAAAAATATGAATTTTGGAGCATTTGTTGGACATTTTAGATAAATTTTCTTATCAAAAACAGCTAAATGAAAAAAAAAATTCTAGGCGTCGCCTATTGGCACCAGCTGCCCCTCAGATATACCATATATCTAGGCTCAAAAATCAAAGTTAGAGGAAAATTTGCCGCCTTTATGCAATTTTGGGGCAAGTTTACTTAACAAAACTCACTTAAAATTGTAAAAATTTTCTTGCCGGTACCTATCGGCACCGGCAGGCCCCTTCTCTCATAACAATTTATAATCTTTGAGTCCAATGTCCAAAAAAAGGTTAGCAGAGATTAATATATTGAAAAGCTAAATTATGAATTTTATTGGTCATTGAGATTTTTTTGCGACCTGAAACCCGTGACCCGAAACTCGGTCCTTTTGGCGACCCGAAACCCGTGACCCGAAGCTCGGTCCTTTTGGCGACCCGAAACACGACCCGAGCTTTTTCAGCCGACCCGACCCGAAACCCGACCGACATTTTTGCTAACCCGAAACCCAAAACCCGACCCGATATTTTTCTCGACCCGGAACAACCCTGCTGTACAACTTGAAAATAAACCATTACAAGTAATTATTTCATGAATTAACAATTTAGGAAGCAATAGTGGAAATTGACGAAACGCTAATCGTAAGACGAAAGTAAAAGGAGCTAATACAACGACACATACAACAAAACATACTACATGTACAACATGGAATGCACGAGAAGAAAGTGAGACAATGCAATAAACCTAATAAAATAAAAGTAAAATAAATAATATGATGAAATTATAAAACTTTTTGTCATGATACAAAGACTTTATGTGAATTTGTATTAATGAAAATGTTAGAGCAAAGAGATATTCAACTTAAAAAAATATTACTTTAAGTAAAAAGGTTAAAAAGAAGTACATTCTTGACGAAAAAAATTTTGCAAGCTCTGATGTGTTTGGGTAATTAGGTGTACAACTAAACTATAGAAATTGTAAAAAAAATGATAAAATCTATTTGCAGTAAAGGATCCAAAAAATAAAAACACTAAATATGACTTTGAAAAGTGGAATCTAATCTTTCGACACGAAAGCATTATTGAAAGTTATAATAACTATTAAAATTATGCGATTTACAATAGCACAAACAACCACTCCAACAGGCGAGCAAGTTGACTTCGCATGAACGTGGTACTTATGAAATAAAAAATTAAGAAAGAAAAGGCTACACGACTAAAATTCATAGTTTAATGCATACCATTAAAATACAATTTTTATTATATTAATAAAAGAATTACATGCGCAAAAATAATATTCATTTAAAATCAATAAAAAAATAACAATTTCTTGGCCTCGCATCATAACATACTTAAAGTAATACAATAACATTGTTATTGTCAATCTTTCAAAATAATTTGTGTTATTCAAACTATCCTAAAATTTGAGCTTTTCGGATCATTCCACAAGCACGAGAATTAAAACTTATATAAATTTAAATAATGAATTGTATTACTAAGTTGACACATTACCCTGATTATGGCAAAAGACATATAATAAACAATAAACTTCATGAAAAAAAGAGGTAAATATTATATGTGAGCTGGTATACATGAAGGCACATACAGTCGCGAACAATTGTTAAAATTGAATGCCATTCATTCAAATGTCTAATTGGATATGTAAATTTAAATAAAGCTAGTCTGCACCTTAATATTAAAATAAAAAATATTTGAAAAAATATGCTGACCGGTTTTTATATAATTCTGGCCCCATAATTCCAAATATTTTATGTAGGATTCTATGAAGCCATGCAGGAGTTAAGAGAATAGGAAGATGGTTCTACAATTATTATGACAATATATAGTCTCAAGATTGTACTGAAGATTACATGCAAACTGCTATAAATAAAATAATCTGATAAAATAAATAATTTCCATTTCATAATATATTCATTAGATTTATACAAATAGTACAAAAATTATTAAAAAGGATTATAACAGATCTAAAATAAAAACAAAGAAAAATGAAGCTTTGATTAGAGTAACCATAAAAATTGGGAGCGGCCTACATGAAGCGGGCCACATTTTGGAAACCACTTCTCCGTATGAACGACGAAAAAAATGTTGACTGAAAGAAATTACCAGGGATGCCAAAAATATGCGTATAAATATGCAAAAAAAGTCGTGAAAAATGCACCAAATATGCACAATAAATTGCAAATTCGGGGTGCAAATTTAGTAAAAATTTTTTCTGAAATTGCATATTTCTTAATTTTTCAACCAAAAATTCAAAAAAATACATTGAATTTAATTAAAAAATTTAATTTTGGAATCTAACAGAGCCAAAAAGTTGATATTCAGAGTGAACTATTTTGAATGCGAATAAAAAAATTTGGATTTTTAGGGGTTTTAAAAAAATTGAGAAATTTGATTCTTAGCTGTGCATTTTTGGTTTTATTCTAAGGAAATAGAAAGCCAAAATATGCAAAAAATCTGAAAATATTCTCCTTAAAATGACGAAATATGCACCAAAATTCAAAATATGCAAATATGCATAAAAGCCGAAATATGCAAAAATATGCAAATAAAAGTCCCGACTTTTGTATGCAAATACCAAAAAGAAGATGTTTTCCTACTAATTATAAAAAAAATAATCCGATAAAATAATTAATTATCGATTTCATAATATATTATTAAAGATTGGTAGAAATAGTACAAGAATTAACAAAAAAGGATTATGTCATATTTAAAATAAAACAAAAAAAAGCAATAAAATTGAGAGCGTTCAACATGAATGCGGCCGCACGCTCGGTAACGATTTTACACAATGAAACGGCAAAAGAAAAGAAAGTTATCAATAGCCAAAGATAATAATACTTTAAATACTGCTTTTAAAATTAAAATTACAGCGAAAATTTTGTAACAAATATTTTAAGCACTAATAATAATTACCCGCATGTTATTAATTTTGAGTTTTAGATAAAACAAATCAAGTTACTGTAAAAGATAATAGTCCAACCAAAATTCAAAAAAAATAAACACCAAATTTTACCAAATACACTTTTAACATTGTAAAAGTTCTGTTCGATAATACATAAAAATTGCTTTATCTTAAAAATTTGAATTGCTAAAAATACCTACATTAAAAAATATTTTGTGGAATAAAATCTTACCATATTTTTGTAATTAAAGTTTTGAGCTACTTCTTTATAAGACTTGTCGAAAGATTTATTGGTTATAATTTATAAATAACCACGAGGTTACAAAAAAATAATTCCTTGCGACATTCCGCCGCATATTCGACATACTTTGAGACGGCTTTTTCACGCAAATATTGTAATCTCTTAATAATCGAATAACAGACATATAAGTTTTCAATAACATTTTGAAAAATTCAAAAATAGGTCAGCAAAATCATTTAAATAGCATCAAAGAATGCTTTTAAATTAGGGCTGGCCGGTTCCGGTTCCGGAACGGAACCGGAACTTTCGGTCTCGACGGAACCAAAGTTCCGCGGTCGGTTCGGGTTCCGTTTTTTACAAACCGGAACCAAACGGAACCAACATACACCCCTAAAGATTGGATTTTGAACTAACACTTTTAGAAATTTAGTGGGGTTGGTTCAGCTTTGGACCAGTTTGGGTTCGAGTCCCTGGATTGGAAATAGTTTTCTTTGTTTTATTTTCCTTTAAATTCAATGAAATAATTCTTGTAAGATCAAATGGCCGACGGTAAATTTTGTTGGGCTATAACTTTTTATTAGTCAGTCAATTTCTTATTATCATTCGATGGCTCTATGCTTTTAGAAGCTAGATATAAACAGAATAGTTTAATTATCGTAAAGAAAATTACAATTTTCAAACCGAAATCTTTTAATTTTTGCCTTTTTTTTCTTTAAAATGTCTCTATTTTCTCAAAATCGTGGCGACTAACGGCACCGCAAAACCCGCCATTGTGTCTGCAGTGAAAATAAGACGCGAAAACCGATAAATTGGACCAAATTCTCTTAACAAATTTAGTTAATTTTCCAAAAAATTTTCCGGCGGCGCCTGTCCGGAACCGGTTCCGACTCAAAATGTTGTTTCCGGTTCCGGGTTTTTCAGTTCCGCCTAGTTCCGGTTCCGGTTTTTGTCAAAAGTTCCGGAACCGGCCAACTCTATTTAAAATCGAGAATATAACTCCGGTTGCATTAAATAACAGAATATTTAGATCAAGCTTGAAATCAAACAGTAATTGATTTACTGAGTTCTTGAAATTTTTACTAAATCTGAGAAATACTATTTTAAAATAATGAACCTTTTTAATCATGAATGTTACAAGAATAATAAAACGGATAAAGAAGAACAAAACAATAACTATTAAATATAAAATCAAGAATATTTATTATATTTTGATTGTGTACAATTGGTGTATATTCCGACATAAAGACGACTCAATTCATGCCTTTTAAAGAGTGGAATAAAATATTAAAAAAAAATAAAGCATAATGGATTTCGCGAAAAGATCAGCACAGATAAAAATAAAAGAATCCCAAAATGATTTCATTTACAAATTTCGAATTAACAATTAGGTAGTTAGGCCGTAGTAGAAATCGACGAAACTCTAATCGTAAGGCGAAAGTACAAGGGATAAAAATAAGGTGTTTAAACTACAAAAGAATTCAAACAAGAAATCAGAAGATACTAGGAGAGGCCAATGCTGATACAAATAAAAAGTAGAGAGGGCATGAAAGAGGTCATGTTACGGCCGCAACTTTACACGAGAAAGAAGTAAAATAATTAAAAAAACTAAAATAATAATAAAATTTAACTTTTAAACAAAAAAAAAGACTTTATCTGCATTTGTATTAATGAAAATCTTAAAGTAAAAATATCAAGTTAAAAATAAGTATATATCCTTAACGATAAAAAAATTCGCATGCTCTAATGTAAAGTTTATATAATTAGGCATGCCACTATACTTCATAATTGTAGAAATGATATAAACCCATTTCGCCATAAGAGCCAAAAAGATATAAAAATAAATTTGACTTAAAAGTGGAATCTAAAGTTTATGATGAGGCTTCACGGCCAGCTCCAGACCAAACGGTGGGCCCCGTGCAGCCTTACTGTGATAGAACTTCTCCAGCCGTGTCCCCGGTGCGGCCGGAATCACCGGAACAAATGGAGCCAGAAGCAAGTGTGCCAATGCCTGGCGCAGACGAGGGAGGTGCTTAGCCGCGCGCCATTGACGGCTACCGGTCAGGAGAAATCAGAAATATGCATGTATACAAAAAACTCTCGTTTCATTAAATAACAGAATATTTAGATCAAGCTTCAAATCAAATAGTAATTGATTTATTGAGTTCTTGAAATTTTTACTAAATCTGAAAATTAGAAATACTTATTTTTAAAATGATAAACCTTTTTAATCATGAATGTTACAAGAATAAAAAAACGGATAAAGAAGAACAAAACAATTACTATTAAATGTAAAATCAAGAACATTATATTTGATATTTTGGAAACATCATCATAAAAGAGGAAACAAATACAATAATAGAAAATATCTAATTATTTTCAAACTAACATTGACTCATCAATTGGGTAGTTGAAATAATAAAATAAAACATGTCAGTGCTGTTAAACTTAAGCTAAAAGTAATAAAAATTTTATTGATTTTTTGTTGCGATGCTAGAACAAACAAGAATAACGTTTTTTTAATCTACCTACAACTTATTAATCTCTGAAAACAATCCAAATACCTAAAAATAATGAGAAATAAATTAATTTTTAGAAAAAAAACTAAGTTCGCTATTAATTGGCTGAGCTGATGTAATCGTGGAGATTGATGAAACCTAGTTTTAATGTGTGTGTTATTAAGTGTAATTACGTTTTTGTTGCTTGAATTAAAAACGAAATTTCTGATAAGACTAAAAAACTACAAAAACAGTAACTAAAGAAAGAGATTCACGAAAAGGCCTTGCAAGTAAAATAAATCGTCAAATCTATTCGAATACTTATCAAATCTATCTAAAACAATTAAATTAATACCTAAAATCAAAGAAGATTAATTTTTCTGGAATTGATTCATAAACGTAAATTGAACAAGAAATAAATATAGAATTAAAAAATTTAATTTTTGATAAATAGAAAAGGGTTGAGAATATAAAATTATTATTTACCTGATACATAAAATAGACTTAAAAATCAAACATGATGTGAGGAGACAATAAAGACTGGGATTATGTCAGCGAGATAAGAAAGCTGTTATAATAGTAAAAGAAAGGGAACTAAAATATATGAGTATTATCTATAAAAATTTAGAATGCAATTAAAAAATGATTTATCGTAAACTGACAGGATGTTACATTTAATGAACAAAAAGGGCACAAATTTTTTTCATAGTTTGTAAACCAAATGAAATAAGTCATCGATCTAAATAAATGAGCTTAATAATAAAAAAATTTAAAATAATCTAATTCTGAAGTGGTTTTTAAAAGAAACTCTCATATCGTTCTCTCTTCAACAAGTTAAATAACAATGATTTTGTAATTATTCAATAAATGAATTAAGATAATCCTTATATGCTTTATATGCACCTGTCGTAAAGATTAAATAGATTTTACATTAATGTATAATTAGTAAAATAATTTATCTGAAAATAAAATTCTTAAAGAATGCAAAATAATAAAAACAAAGAAATATTTTAGCAAAAAATATTGGTGACATTGACTTGGCAAATAAATCTTTGATAAGAAGCATTCCAGTGGAACAGCAAACAAGAAATTGAAGCTACAGCAATCAAAGTGGCAGAATTAAATCACTTAAAAGAAAAAGTATTAGTATAAAAGTCCAGCGGTGAATAAAGTTTAAATCATTAATCTTGCTTTATGAATTTTAAATCAACTCGAGTGTGTCATCTGATAATAAAATAGTAAAAAATTATTTAAAATTCTTTTACCTACATATAAACAGAAAAAAGCGAAACTAATCAATTTTAATTGAATTTTCTATTTTCATAAATAATTAGTTCGATTAAAAAGAATTAAATAAAAAATCCAATTTGTTTTATTTAACAAAAAAAAATTAATGAGATATTTATATTTGTTTAAAGATATAGTCCTAATTCACTACCGCCAAATGGATGTTTCATATTTTAAAGCCGAGCTTGTGGATAATTTGTTAAAGGTAATTTAGTAAAAAGATAATAATTGTATTAAAAGAAATAAAATCATTAAAAATCACATCTTTATGTTTCATACTAAAAGAAATAAAATAACATAATTATATATGGCAATAAATTAACAAATAAAATTATTCTTCGAACATTCGATTATCAAACATATCCTACATGCAAATAATCAAAACAAATACTGAACAAAAAGTAAAAATTAAACGGTTTAAACAAAATTTCATATATCGGGGTAACACCTAAAGAACGAGAGTTAAAGATCGATCCCATGATTTTTTCTTCTTTTATGCCTCTAATTTCGACATATATTACTTTTAAATTTTGTCGGAGATATTGGGAACTTCAAACAACACATCGATAAACTTAATTTATTATAAAAACCTTAGTATGATTTAAAAAAACAAAATAGAAGTAATGTAATTACGAGAAAAGATTAATAGGTGTAGAAGAGATAAGGCTTAATTTCAAACCATATCTTATACATGCTGTGTTCAAATATTGGATACCTATTCTTAAAAGTATGAAGCTACAAATATGTAGTTTCTTGATTACCGAAATGAACAACAACATAAAAAGACAAGAATGGAAAGAAAATGGCTGCAGCTCAGGGAAAAACAAGAAGATATTTAAAATAAAAAGTTTCGGCGGAGAGTGAGAAAAAGGATATACGCATTTAAACTTATTATAGCTAGTAATAAAAAAACATTAAATTCTTTTGCAGATCCAAACTATATTTTAAAATAAATTTTGGTGTGCAATCGTTGTAGAGACAGGCAAAAATAAAGATAATTTGTAAAAAATCCGACAGCATTTCATGAGATAGGCCATATTGTTGCCGGACTCTACATGTTTCATAAGATTGCGCAATTTTCAAAAATATAAAGTTCTTAACTTATCATTCTTCTCCAGCACCATGCATCAATCAAATTTCAAAGATATTTACATAATAAACCTCTTGCAAATTAAAAAAATAATAATAAAACTTAATCAGTGACACAAACTTTTGTAAAATATAAACAAATTGTGATAAAATGGTATTTGATTACAATTTCATATGAATTGCATTAATGACATTAAAGAAAATGAAATCGATGTTGTTTAAATTTTTAATTGAGGTAAATAATTAAACTGCTAATTGAAAATTAGCAAAATGCAACGAAAATAACGTTTAATTAAATCATTTGAAATTCACTTGGTTTTCAACAAATCATGTTAGATGCCTACTGCTAGAATGATATTGCTTTGACGGTTTTTTACAATTCTATCTCCTTAACTCAAAAGATATATGTAGGATTTTTGTGTTTATTCCTTAAACTCTGAAAATAAAAGCACCAATCAAAATATAATCTGGCAGACTTTTTGCAGTATAAAAATCAAGTTATAGAGTAACAAACCAAAAAAAAAATTATAAAATTCAAGTTGGCTGAACATAGAACAACAAATCAGTCATAAGAAAAATACATTAAAGGTCTATAAATCCACATTAAGCTAATTAAAATTTACAATTCGTATATAAATGATATCTAAAAAAACAAAAAATGAAGTGAAGCCTAATACCATATACATAGTATATTAATGCCGAAAATGTAAGCAATAAAATGAACGCAATTGATAACTTAAAGTACGTAAGAAAGCATAGTGTTAGGATAATCTCAAAATATCTACAACCAACCTAAATATTTCAAGATTTGTCAAAATTTTATAATAATGATTCATTTTCCAATCGAATTAACAAGTATTTAAAAATATTAAAAAAAAATATGCTTGACCAAATTTTATATAATGCCTTCTTATCTCAAAATATTTTTTATGGCATTCTATGAAGCAATGCAAGAGTAAAGAGACGAGGAAGATGGCTCTACAATTATTTTTGCAGCAAACTAAGTTAATATGAGCAAATACACAATAAAAAAATCTATAAAATTTCCCTATATATGAAGTTTCTATGCCTCGAACTGACATGTTTTCAAGTTTTCTCAAGATGCAGGGATTTTTAAGACATGCATAGGGGGAGCTTTTTTTTTCATTGGGGTAGGCTCTATCTATTTACCAAAGGGTTTCCTCTAAAACCTAACGGCGTTCGAACTGTGTTCGAAAATGTGTTCAAAAAATGCACTTTTTGGAGACTTATTTTTTTTGGTCGGGCTCTAACTGTGCTTAAAGTGGATGGAATTCAAAAAAGAATGTGTTTCTTCCCATCTACAAAGCCTCCCCTTTCAAATGATGTATGGATTAATCGGAATAGTTCGGCTTAAATGCCCGAAAAAGGGATCACAAGCACCTTGGGTCGGCATTTTTTCGGACTTTTTCAGGAGAAAGTGAGGGGAATAAAAGGGACAAATTAAAATGTGTTCCAAGCAAGTCAATGGCGGAGTCGGTTGTGCTTCATACCTTTACCATTGGTTCTATGGATCAAATCCCGCACACTGAGAATTTATTTTCCAGATTTTTTAGTCAACTTATTTTTTAGATTTTTTTCTTTTGTTTTATTATTATTATTTTTAATTACTGTTAATTGTTTTTTTACTTTCAGGAAAGGGAGCAAGAGAGGTAGGGGAGAAAGAAGGAGGGTAGAGGGAGAGTGGGCGGGAGGAAGAGAGAAAACGATAGGGA
>JAKKIK010000721.1:0-24510 GCA_024500135.1 Heterodera carotae | reverse complement strand
TTCCATTATTCCAATTGGCTTAGGATTACCTATGCTACCCATATTTAAATTGATTTAAAACCAAATACATTTTTGTTAAAAATAATGATTTTTTTAAACAAAATTTAATCAATTTTTTCAAAAAATTTTCGCTTCACATTAGTCCCGGTCCCTTGCTACCCCACTTGGAACAATTGGTTTTTTGTCATAATATTATTTTAAGCAATAGTTTTTTGAACTTCATGATGCCGAATAAATTTTAAAAAACTTCGAGAAATTTTTAAAATTATGCGTTATGCGTTATGCGTTGTTTTTTAGGCCAAAATTATGCGTTATGCGTTATGCGTTTTTTTAATTTGGTATGCGCACATCCCTGGTCCGGATAAAATATTGCCACTGACCAATTTCCAAATGGCCTCGTTCAGCGGCGTCCATCAATACCGTCCTTCCGTAATTGTCTGCCTGGTCAATGTTTGCACCATGCGTAACGAGAAGGGCAACTGAAAAATATGAAATCTGATCGATCGGAGTAGGAAAAACCAATTGTTCTATTCGAGGATACAAAGTCCAATGTTTTCCTCTTGACGACACATATTCAGATATTCTGTAGCAGGGTTACCGCGGGTTGGCAAAAATATCGGGTCGGGTTTCGGGTCGGCTGAAAAAACTCGGGTCGGGTTTCGGGTCGCCAAAAAGACCGGGTTTCGGGTCACGGGTTTCAGGTAACCCGTGGCAACCCTGTTCTGTAGGCAGATTTCATATCCCTGCCCTAGAGACTTCTATTATAGGGATGTGGCTTTTCACACTGAAGAAGTCTTTTATTAGAGTGATAATTCAGTGGGTTCAAATGGAGAGGCTTTCATTAAAGAAGGGCTTTTTTCAAATGGGGGGGGGGGGGAGTCCCTGATCTCTACTGTTAAGCCGATTGTTATCCATTTGATCTCTGTTCACGAACCGTTAGCGACCAAAAATAGGAAAATGTTGCGCAATTTACATATAATTTATCTAATAGAACAGCCCTTCCATTTGAAGTCCATCCCCCTTAATAGAAGCCCCTTGATGATAAATTGAAAGAAACAATTTTATTCCCCTTAACTAACGCCTATTCAAACATTCGATCATCTGTCTGCAGAATTAATACTCCAAAGCTTCCTTTATAAATGATATTTTCGAAATAAATGTTTTTTGACTCGATTTTATATGCAAAAACTTAACAAGATTCAGTAAAATATTCAAATTTTCTCCCGGCTGTGCATAAAGCACCGCCGGATTTAATCCCTTTCAACAATTCAGCACTTTGATATCTTATCTTGTAGGAAAATTCCGATTTTTGGCTTCAAATCTCTCAATTTTGCCTTAATTTCCCATTTTCAAAATTTTCCTGTACTTCCCGCCAAAAATGGTGTCAAAAATAAAACGCGGAAAAGCGAAGAAATTGGACCTAATCCTGTTAACAAATTCACATATTTTTCCAAAAATTTCCCCGGCGGCGCCTATCGGCACCGCCTCCCCCCAGCCAAATAAATTTTGATTTTTTATTTTCAAGCCCACAAACGGTTCAAAATATTGCTGGCGGCAAGAAATACGTTGCACAAGCTGATTTTTAAAGATAGAATGCTAAATAAAGTCTCAACCCAACGTTTTAAGTATTGTTCTGATTTTTGACCTCAAAATCTGATTTTTTGGACTGGATGTTCTGATTATGAAAATTTTAAGATCACACCCCTGCCCTTAATGTAGAAAAAAATTTTTTATCTTAGGGCCTTAGGGGGGGGAGCTACGTACCCCACCTACCCCCCCCCCCCGGTACGTCCCTGCCCGTGATGGGCTATGTTAAAAATAATGTAATGCTCTAAGGATGTAAACTGACCAATTTCCAATTTGCCTTTTTTGGCGGCGTGCAGCAATGCCGTGCGTCCGCTAATGTCTGCCTGGTGAATGTTGGCACCACGCTTGATGAGAAAGTCAACTGAAGATGGGATTCTGATCGATCGGAGCAGGAAAATGTTGCGCAATTTACCACATTTTATCTAATAGAATACCCCCCTCCATTTGAACCCCACACCCTCATGCAAAAAGTGGCGGAATTTACGAAACGACCTAGCACCGTGAAAAACATGGTAGTGTAATATTTTCACTGACCAATTTCCAAGTGGCCAAAATAAGTGGCCCACGTCAATGCCGTGCGTCCGC
Source organism: Heterodera carotae (assembly GCA_024500135.1). Lineage (NCBI taxonomy): Eukaryota > Metazoa > Nematoda > Chromadorea > Rhabditida > Heteroderidae > Heterodera > Heterodera carotae. Next base: position 22,338 of record JAKKIK010000721.1, on the reverse strand, counting down.
TAATGTCTGCCTGGTGAATGTTTGCACCATTCTTGACGAGAAAGTCAACTGAAGAGTTTGATCAAACGGAGCAGACAAATAATGATTAATAAAATTCAAAAAAATGAGTGGTAAACAGGAAATCCGGCAAAAACCCAAAACCCAGGTAACTTCAAAAACCCTGCACGGACCCCCAAAATTCGGCAAATGCCGGTTTTTCAGGGCAAAATAACATCCCTGCCCGTGATGGGGTATGTTAAAAACAATGCTCCAGGGATATAAACTGACCAATTTCCAATTTGCCAAAAATAGCGGCCCACATCAATGCCGTTTGTCCGCCACTGCCTGTCTGGTTAATGTTTGCACCATTCTTGACGAGAAATTTAACTGAAAATGGGAGTTTGATCAAACGGAGCAGACAAATGCTGCTCAATTTACCAAGAGGGGCGCTTTTAAAATGGACAAGTCTTTTATTAAAGTGAGACTACGCTGGGTTCAAATTGTGGGTAGAGGAACTTCTATTAAAGTAGGTCTTCAAGTCGATTTGAGCTTTTATAGAGATGAACTTGGATGGATGGATGGGGGCTTTTATTAGGAGTGAGGACCTCAAATTGGTTGGGGGGGGGGGACTATATTACCGAAAAAACAGTAATGAAAAGTTGCCGCTTACCAATTTTCAAGTGGCCTTTTTCAACGGCATCCGCCAATGCCGTGACGCCATTCAGTGTCTGCTTATTGATGTCAGCGCCGGCCTCTACCAACACTTGGCACAACTCCAAATTGCCGGCTAAAGCGGCTTCCATCAATGCCGTGCGTCCAAATTCTCCTGTCTGCTTATTGATGTCAGCGCCGGCCTCTACCAACACTTGGCACAACTCCAAATTGCCGGCTAAAGCGGCTTCCATCAATGCCGTGCGTCCGAATTCGCCTGTCATCTGATTGGTGTTAGCGCCGGCTTCTACCAACAGTCGGCACACCTCCAAATAGCCGGCTGAAGCGGCGCCCGCCCGTGCAAATGTGTTGCCTGAAAAGCACTCCATAAAATATTTCTTCAAAATTCTATAAACTTTTAATACTCCCCCCCCCCAGAAATGCACTTGTAATGGCTGATCAAGAATGGCAGAGGGAGCCGAAAATGCTGTGGGAGCAAAAAGCAAATTGACCCCAAAATAACAATCATTCCTCCCTCCATTAGCAGTGGTTAGTGGCTAAAACGACGCGGATCCATCGTTAGGGGCCCCGAGCGGCGGTTCAAATCCAGCATTCCACCCCAATTTTTCGCCTTAATAATAGCACTTACCGTAATTCCTAAATTAAAGCCCCCCTGAAATAAAGCCTCCCTTTTGAAAAGGGTTGAAAGTTAAAGCCCCCTGATGTAGAGCCCTCCTGAAATAAAGCCCCCCTTTTGAGGGGGGTTGAGAGTTAGAGCCCCCGGGGACTTTATTTTAGGAATTACAATATACAGGTTTTTTGTTATTGTTGTTTTTTTAGGATTTAAAGGAAAATTCCAATTTTCGGTGGCTGACCGACCAATGTCCGCCCAACGTTTCTGAATGCATGTGATGGCCAACGGTGTGTCCCCGTCATCCGTTCCCGCGTCAACAACGGCACCCTTTGCGATCAGCAAACGGCACACATCCAAACGTCCTAGCGCGGCAGCGATATAAAGCAGTGTACAGTCTGAAAAATTGTGGGGAAATAGAAGCCCCCTCCCTATATTTGAACCCCTTATTTGTTCTTCGCACCGTTGCAGGGATTATTGAAAAACAATGTGTAAGGCCAGGCCAACTGCTGGCCAAACTTATCCCCCGCCGGTGCCGATCCGAGTGTCGATCGCTCCGCGAGTGTCGACCGTCTCATAACTTTTTGTCTAACCAATATCGACTAAATTGGTACCATAGAAGCAGCTCATTTAGGACTAGATATTAGTAAGCCAAAGCTAAGCGATTGAACGCACATCTAAAAAGGTATGTACAAAAAATAGCCCAAAATGGACATTTTTTTGAATTTTTCCTTTTTTAGCCATAACTTTTTTGCTCTTGATCCAATCGAAAAGTTTTTGCTTACAGATAGCTTCAGCTCATGAAAAGCTTTAAAATGATATTCCGGTCAACCAAATCAGTTAAGTTTGAAGCAAGTTATACTGCAGTCGACACTCGGACCGGCGGTAGCCCTTCCCGCGGGGGTTTATGTATTAGAGAAAAATAATCTTCTGCCCTTTCTCACTTTGTCCAATAATTTTCCAATAGGTCTTCTGCTGCACATTGGCACCCTTCTCCAACTGAAAAACAAAATTTAATTAATTTGACCCATCAAATAAAAAGTTTAAATAATAAAAATAAATACAGCAGGAGTGCCCATTTTACATTTATAATCCCCGTGTTTGCCGGGTTTTGGACTATTGTCGGGTTTCCTCTGTGCCAACCCGTAACCTGGCCCGATTTCGGTTTTTTCGGGTTCTTTGGCTTTCGATTTTCGGGCCTAATTTTCGGTTTCGGCTTTTTTCCCTTTAGGTGCATCACTACTAATTTTGGTGAACAGAATCTAATTAGACGGATAGACTAAGTTTGGGGGCGGGGGTGGCTCTAATCTTGAAGGAGCCCTAATTGGGAAGGGGGGGGGGGGTTTATTAGGAAGATACCAAATTTGGGGGGGGGGGAGGGCATAATTAGATGGATAGACTTAATTAGGTGGATAGACTTATTTCGGAATAATTTAGGAGGATCTCTATTGAAGGGGGGGGGGGCTCTATTTTCGGAATATTGATATTATTGGAATGTTTGCTGTTAATTACCAAAAGTGAAGTTTTTTCCGCGTCTCCACTGTAGACAGCGATCGCGAGTTCAAATTGGCGAGCGCGCTGTGCAAATTCGGCAATATCATCAGCAGCAGCAGAATTAGATTCTGTCTAAATTGGGCAAAAAAGTAACCAACAAGCAAAGGTGCCTTTTTATCCTTTGTTAGAGCCCCGGGGGCTCTATTTTTCAATCCCCCCCTCCCCCATCAAGGGGAGAGTGGCCTCATTCGGAAGCACTTTTTTTATTTTTTTTTTGTCCAGCTAATCCGCATCCTCTCCATGACTCTGACACCGTTTCTCCACCATTTTTGGGCCCCTTCCCATAAGCAGATCCCTCCCCCCCCAATCCCCGCCGGCGGCGGCCAGTCCACCCACCACATTTGGTGAAGCTGAAGGAGCCGCTGTTAATGTCGTTGGTAGCGCAACAAAATGGATGCACAACAGACAGAAAACGGGGTAATGAAAATTGGCAAAATTTGATCGTGCCATTGATGGGGACGGCATTTGAATGGGGCACAAACAAATGTGTGAGTTTCAGAACTTAATTCTAAAATTTTACAAAATATGCATAGACACCCACATTATGGAGCAATAATAAAAAGCAAAATTTCATTTTTTGAACTTTCTTCATAAGGAGGGCTTTATTAGGGGGGGGGGGGGGGTGTGACGGAGTCCAAATGAAAGTACGATATGATATGGACAATTGGGGGTTTTTGAGTGTGGGGGGGGGGGGGGTTATTCCCAACCCCTCCCAAAATGTTGAAGTTTATTTGCCAATGACCAATTAATTGTCTTCCCTCCCCCCGTCCCGCTTCTTCCCGCCTCCAGGGGGCCGCCGGTGTCATCCGTTCATTGCTCGAGGCAGCCGAACATATCGCTCGAGGCCAGCGCTTTTAGCGGTGGGTTATCTGCTGCAGCAGTAACAGTTGCCGTTGGGCGACGAGATTTTAGAAAGAGTTATAGCGCCTAAAAAAAGTGTGTTCTAATCGGTGCTAATTTGTTACATCGTTTGGAAAAAATCGCCAAGTCGGAGGGCGGGGGCACAATTTGCAGCAGGTGGGTGAGGAGAAGCGGATAGGAATGGAGAGACTGACTGATTGTCACAAAAAGCATCACTTACACCAGCAGTGGTGACTGGCAAATCAGCAGCAGTGGACATTAATTCATCCGCTCGAATGTGATCACCGATCACCTCCTCTTTGGTCTCAAGAAAGTAATGAAACCAAAATAAAAAGCCCCATATGGGCACTGGCAAAGAAATGTTGGTCCCAGCAAAAAAAAAATGGGGATATATCTTCGAATTTTGGGCTACTGTCTGTGATCCGAGTTCAGTTCGTGTCGGCGGATTTAACACCAACAAATGTGCATCCTAATTTTTAGCTTAATACTGTGTACAGATAGAGAACTCCTGGGGGGAGGGGGAAGGCACAATATTTTAAGGGCGGAAAGTTTCAATCCACTGAATGAATATTTATTAAAATAAATGAAGATTGTGTTCAAATTATTGTATATATCGTATGGAAAAGTGGTTGCCTTTATATTTTAAATAAATGATTTTCTCTCTTCCCTCCTCGTCCAACCATCGCACCTCCAAAATCGCGTTCAGAAAGAGCCCAAGCCTCGTCCACGGGCACAGTGATGAGACTGGCGAGCAAGCTCTGTGAACACAAAAGGGGACTGACTGATGCTGTGGAGAGAGCCGAAAGCCACTTGAGCACTGACATTAAAAAGTGGACTGACTGTCCATCTGAGCGCCGATGCTAACAAAAATAAGCTGCAGGGACCCCCTCTGCGGTCAGCTACCAATAGGAGTGGGTCCGCCGGAAAAAAATTCCGGGACACCGGCTTTTCTTAAAAAATCCGAAAGAATTAAAGTCCAGGCAACTTGATTTTAAACAATGCCATCCCATGTTTTATTTGGAATAAATACCGCATTTCCTTTAATAGAGCCCCTTGGGGATATAATTGTAAGGGTCGGCGCTTAGTTGAAGCCAACCAATTGAGCGCGCGAATCATCGAACCAATTGCTGTTTTATCTTCGTGCATCTTGCCTATATCATCCATACCCACCAAACTGTTGGTTGAGACCGCGTTGCAGTTCCATCTGACGCGTCCGTTCACGGGCCAACTCGGCACTGTCCGGCAGCGCCGCGGGCGACTCACCGCCGCAGACTGGCGCAAGTGGTGGCACTGCCGCTTCATCGCAGACGGACTGTGTGCTCTGCGACGACTCGGCGGGCGGCGGCGCCGCTGCGCTTTTCTTCATGCCCATCACTGTGCATGAAAGGAAGTGGCGTTAAAATGATGCCGATCAGCTACCAACAGTTAAGGAACTTATTTGACAGCGTTGTAGATCCGAAAAAAACCGGGTTTTTTCAATCCGGAAAATTTAAGATTTGTACCCCAATAAATATGTTTTCCCCATCCGCCGATTTATTACCAATATATTATTATTCACCTTTAACTTTTTCCAGGTAAATGGTTTGAACATAAAACGATTAATTTTGGTTTGGACGGGTCTGGCGGTGCCGATAGGCGCCGCCAGAAAAATTTGTATGATTATTAACAGAAATGCGGCAAAAACTCACATCGCTGGAATTTGTCCATTTGCTGTGTATCCTGTGCAGTGGCCGCAATCATTGACTGCCATTTGTGTTCCAACTGCTGCTTTTCCTTTACTTCACCGACAATCTGCGATATTTAAGAAAAATAATTTCTAATTTGAAAATGCATTGGTTTGAACTGCGCTGGACAATGCTGAGATTCGATCCCCCCCAGCCAGGGTGCCGAAAATTTTCATTTAAATTGCATACAAAAAATTTGTTTAACACTATTAAAAACCTTGTCATCACTGCTGCTACTGCCGCCGACGCTGCTGCTGCTCGTCTTCGTCGTTGTGCTTTGCCCGTCGTCCGCCCGCGGCGATTGCTCCCCGGCGGTTCCACCGCCTTTGCCCTTCCAAAGCAGTTTGCGCTCCTTCAACATGTCGGCATGCTTACGAACCTTGGGATTTTGCCACGACGGTCTGTTGGCGTCAAAACTGAACAAAAATTCGCCAATACTTTAAATAAAGTTAAGAGCCAAAAACCCAAGCTTTTTTATCTATTCTCTATCGACTTGTGTTTCCCCGATAAATTTGTTTTGGGAGCAATGTGACCGGGTTCAGGCACCGGTCGGTTCAATGGCATTGACCGGGATCCCGTTCAAATTGAATTAGTTATAATCTAGGGAATCCTTGTCTCGCAAAAAAAGCCGTCGGTCGGATGGAAGACGATCCCCGCTCCAACGCCCCCCCCCCCCGATAAATTTTTAGGTAGGGACCTGTTTCGCGACCACTCAGTCAAAAAAATGAAGCAGGACAACCAAAATGAAGCAGGACAGACAACTACACCAAGAAAAAACACATACGACTCTTCTGGCTCTTCTTCGGTAAATTGTCGTGGTCTCTCTCGGCGCATTGGTCGCTGTGCTTCACCGCGACGTTCCTGCTGATATCGGTCGGCAACATAACGTCCTGCAGAACGATTTACGTCCTCGTCATTTGACCGCCGCTGTCGATAATACGACGAATCAAGCTTATTGCCTGTTTGACGTGCTAATAATATAATAAGAAGGTGCCAACATATTTAAAGAGTGGCATAAATTTTGTCAGTGCCTTTTTTACCGAATATGGGACTGAATTGGCTGTGTGTACATTTTTGTTAATCCACTCATAAACTATTCTTAAAAATTGGCCGAGTTAACCCATGGTTTACCGTAGCCAGAATTGTGTTTTTGTTCCGATTGTCGATAAGGCCCGCCGCCGCCGTCCCGTCGGTCATCCCGTCGTTGAATATCACGTGACGAATGAGAATTTCTGAAAGTGGTGGTGGCATCATCCTTAAAAAGTTTAGTGATGAGTGTGTTGTAATATGACGACAAATCACCCGCCCAACAAAAAAAAGTTATAAATTTTAATAACATTAGGGGTAAGTGTTTGGTTGGTACAAATAAGGGCCGTATTCAGCGGGGAGGGAACCGCCCAAGACCCAAATCCTGAATACGTTCCTGGTAAATGAATGCCAGGGTTTTGAGGATCAGGGATGTTGGGGTCAAGATCGGTTTCAGGGTCAGGGTTGTTGAGGTCGAAATAGTGTTTCGGGGTCAGGGGGTCGAAGGATCTTCAATATCGGGAGTTGTCCAAGTCAGGAGTTTAGACGACGGGTTAAGATCAGGGGAGTCCAATGACGAGGTCGGGACGAACACTCACCATTTTGACAGAATTATAAGACAACGAATACCTTGTATCACTGCGCTTTTCACCAGCATCCGATCGACGTGACATGATGATGCCCCTTTTATGGTGAAATAAATGATGCCAATTCCTAAATAAAATCACTGTTGTAATTTGCAAATGCTCTCACAGTCACAGCGGTAAAATGCCTAAGGTACCACCGAAAATCATTCAACTCTAAGCAAAATAACGGGAAAACGTTTTACAATAAATTTTATTTAAATTTTTCATTTCCTCAGGCGCCTATCGGCGCAGCAGGTGGTTGACAAATCGTACAGCAGTTTTGTCCGGAAAGCTAGTGTTTTGTATTTTATGAGAGAAGTTCATAAATGATTTAAATATTTTTTGGCATTGCTAGTTCTTGGCGTTAAAATATTGGCGTTAATATTAAAAAAAAAATTAAATCGTATTAAAATTCTTACAACTTTTGAAATCTTTCCAAACCGAGCACTTAGCGCGAGCATTAAAATCTTTCCAAAATTCTTAGATTTCACATTTTTCCGCTTCACATTCACAGAACAAAATGCGTCTTTTTCATTCATTGTTTGCATCCGCTCGCGTGGTTAAAGCGGTCGGTTCACGCCTTAGTGCTGCGCGCGCGAGACGGCAAGCCCTTTTGTTGACTCCCGCGGCGGTCGCGCGAGTCCGCGAATTGGTCGAACGGAGGCCAGGCGCAAAGGCTTTGCGGGTAACTACTCAATTTTTTTCTCGAGTCATTTTTTAGGGGTTCGAACTTTGAATAAAACGTGATCATAATTTCCGGGATTGACAATTATCAGGATTTAAAAAAAATTCTGAATTAACCAAGATTTCGATGCTGGTGTATTTTCATTAAACAACGGGATCAGAATCATCATGACAAATCCTGGCTCGTTTCGTCCGTTCTCCACACTTTTTCAAACCATATTTTCAGGTTGGTGTTCAACAGCGTGGCTGCAACGGGTTCACCTACACATTGGATTACGCTGAAGAGAAGAACCGTTTTGATGAGGAAGTCAATCAGGTGAACGACGGCTTGGCTTTGTTGGCACTTCTATAAACGAACATACTTCTAGCAGTTTGTATCCGCGCTTTTGAGTCAAATTTTACTAAAAAAATGTTCAAAATTTTCTGGCTGTTTTCAGGGTCGCTGACCACGATCTGAACTCAGAGATTTGAACGCGGATTCGAATAATAGGTCTGAAATTATTAATAAATTTTCTAAATCAAAACACGTGACGTTTTAAGTATGGGTGGGGGTCAATGCTGACGTCCAAGTCACCAAATTTTAAAAACCATATCAGACTCATGAATGCCCGGAAAGCCCACTGTATGAATTTTGACCATAAAGTGGATACAAACTGCAAAGTATCGAGGGTGGTTTCCTCGGCAAATTTGAGCGAGGGTCCATTGTTAAGTCGCCTTTTTTACAATGGTCTTACTCCTACAATAAATACTAGTATTTTTAGGACGGAGTCAACATTTGGATTGATGCAAGGGCTCAACTGACGCTGATCGGCTCCGAAATGGTTAGCATTTGGCAATATTTTCTACAAGTCGCCGCCGTCGTTTAAAATATGCTTTATTCCAGGATTTTGTTGAGTCCAAATTGGCTTCCGAATTCGTCTTCCACAATCCGAACATCAAAGGCACATGCGGGTGCGGTGAAAGCTTTAACATGGACGACGACACAAGCAATTTGCGGCCAGCAGCAGCGACACCGCCGCCGGACGGATCGGAAAGGTGTCGAATTGAAGGCAACGGTGGCAGCACGACATAACACGAAAATATTCTCCACTATTATTGCTCAATGTTTTTGGTTGTAGGAAATAATTTCAAAATTTATATAACACTTTAATAGAGATGTATTCGAGACTCTACTCTGTTTTTTGGGGTACCGATAGACTGCCGTTTAGGCACCAAAAATCGGTAAAGGAAATTGTTTCCACCCACATGATAAAATTTAATCGTTTGAGTGCAACTCCCAAACCAAAGTTTTTTTAGAATTGACAATTGAATTTTAGTTTTTAAACCGGTATTTATTAAATATCACAAATTTAACAATTTGCCAAATAACAAATCGCGGAAGCGGGAGGGACGAAGAATTCGTGGTCTACAAATAAAAAGAGAACTATGGTACATACATGTAAATCACGGTGCATGGATTGTCCGATGCCCGAAAAAGCATCGTGTTTTGTGAGTAGCTATGAACCAAGCACCATTATTTAATTCTAGACAAAAAAAGGCTGCTAAGTGAGAGTAGCGAAATCATTCGTGTTGTTGTCATTCGTTGTTGCTGTTATCTTCCCATACCTCGGCAAAATTAGGCATTAAAAATTTGCTGATGATCACAGTTTCGCGCAATTCCTTTTCAATAATCTGCCGACAAATTAGGGGGGGGGTCAATTTACAATAAAAAATTAATAAGTTTTTACATTCAAATCCTGGATTATGTCCAACAGTGAGCCCAGCCGTAGTCCGGTTTTCGAAATGCCGTAAGTCAGGCACATGTTGTTGTGAAGCTCAGCAAAGATGGCACTGCGCACTTTGTCGGTGCCCTCCACATTCATATAGGCCACTTGGGTAGAAAATGTTTTTTTTTTAATATTTAACAGCCCCGACCAGGGGCCCAACCATGATTTGGGTCTGGGGAAGTTTTGGGTGCCGTTTTCAGTTGCTCCGCCCCTGGATACGTGCCTGTAACCGACCCAATCACCGGACATTTTTTGAGAATATTGCTTATCTTCGACACCAATCCCTGGACCTTTTGAAAATAGGTTTATCCCTGACCCCAATCCCAGGACACTTTGGGCGCCTCTTCCAACTCCGCCAAAACGCACGCATGCTCACATTCATTCCACAAAATGATTGCCGCCAGCGCAGCAATTTCAATATCCCGAATTGCCATGTCGCGCATTTTATTCTTAACAGCGAGACAACGGTGAATCTGAAGCATGACAGAAAAATTTGAAAAATAAAAAAAAGTCAGATTTTGATTTAACATATTCCTAAAATAGAGCCCCTCCATTCGGAGCAGGAAAAAACGCCGCCGCTGAAACGCCAAACTATGGAATCCATAGCTTTTGATAATAAGTCAATTGTTGCAAACTTGGCAATATTCGAATACTTTGCATGTTTAGAAGATATCGAATATGCAGAATAAAACAAAGCACGACTATCAACAAAGTTAAGGTTTATAAATACAAATAACCCGAAAGCAGAGCATTCGAACAATACCAAAAGTTTAAACAACTGACTATGACAAACGCTATGTGTATATTCTGCACCCGGAAGGCTTAATTTCGGGAAAGACCGCATCCACGCAATATATTTAAGTATACAATAAAAAAACCAAGTGTGTTCCGGATTTTAAGGTTTCCGGGTAACGAGCTGCGTCATGTTCCGAAAAAAATTCCTCCATCCTGTCAGCACTCATATATTGTCCATAATGGACAACCAGCCGAGGGTCGTCGTTTTCCGGAAAAAGCGCGACAGTGCTAAACATACAACATAATGTATCGTAAATAATTTATCGGAATAAAGACTTCGAACAGAAAAATCAACGCTCCGGGAATTCGGTTACCAGGATCAGTATTACCAGTATAAAAACCCGCTCCGGGAACCCAGTCCCGATACCGCACCCTAAACAAATAGTTTTCCCATTGACACTTTGGCGCTTAAAAAAATTAATCAACCGAAAGCATTGGTCCAAATGAGTGAACCGAGTGGAGAACATTTGCAACGCGGCAACTTTGAGCGGTTGGTCAAGCGAATCGAAGGGCTGGAAACAGTCGACCAACTGTACAAAAACATAGATTTAGTGTGATTTGAGCAGAGAGAGCGCGGGTTTCTTTCTACGTTGAACCAAATTTTATATTTGACTGGTAAAGGCCACAACAAAAAATGTCGCCGTCCGGACTATGGCTTCAAAAGATATCAATTTGTAGTATTTGGTAGGTATAATGACATATTTATCGTCCAAAACTTGGGCTGGGGCAAAATTGGCACGCGCCGAATACTACGTCTCGACAATAACTCTAAGAGATGCTTCTCAACAAAAACGGTCGTCGCGATACTCTCCGAAAAATTTTTTGCCCCCAAAGGGCCGTCCGTGACTCATCTCCCAGACACATTTATTGCCATTGTTATTATTTGACCCTAATTCACCTATTAACCCCCCCAAAAAAAAATTTTACCATTGAGTACATCAACGAAATGCAGCCCCGCTCCATTTTTACATACTCCGAATGCGTTACCAAGCGATAAGATTCACCGGAAAAAATATTGTCCGGGTACATCACCGTGTGCAGTGATTTCTGTAAAAAAAAATTACAGCGGAATGATTACAGGACTTTGGGTGTCAGGACACCGAGATATCCGACCCACATAAATTGGACTACAAAAAGTCATGATTTTAGTGGGTGCAGATGTCCGGACAGCACCTTCAGCATTTTACCATCTCTCGCCCCTTCCCTGCCGCCATCGTTTGGCTACAGCAGTTTAATCTGACCTGGGCTGATTGAAAATTGCGATATCCGTCCACAAGTCTTTGCAGCACAGAGGGTGTACTAGTTGCGGACGGAATGGCACACGGCAACAGCGCAATTGTGGACGATGACGAAGCGGATGGTATTGCCTATTGGAAAAACAAGACAAAATTTTTTAATTTTTCAACGTTTGATTAATTGAACAAATTTGTGCCTCCAAAGTTTGACGTCTAGCAGCAGCAATAGCAGCAAGACCCTGATGGTTTGATTGCTGCTGCTGCTGCGAAGTGCTGTCAATTGATGGTCGAATTGGTTGAGGAAGCGCGACATGGAGTAACTAAAAATATGACAAAAATTAAGTTTATTAATTCGACCTATTAAAAAAAAACAATAAAAATGGCTTAATAGTACAAGAGGTTCTACACCCGTGGTTCTGGAACAACTATTAACTGCCAACTTGGACATGAGACCAAAAGATTTCTATAGATCCCAAATGATTTTTTTTTATTGTTGCATACTCAAACAATCTACGCATATCCGATGCATATTGTACAACATTTTTTGACAAATCGCTTACCAGGGATGGCACACAAATGCCAAAAAATAAAAGTCCGAATAGGAAACTGAACCCGAAAAAGTCCGGAAACGGACCCATAAAGTCCGGAAAACGTGCCATCCCTGTCATGCACATCCAGCCATTTGCACCCCAAACGCACCCCGGTCGTTAATGTTGGCGTTGTTGCGGCGGTAGTTGCCGAAACAGGGACTGTTGTTGCCGCACTGCTGCTGGTGTTGATCCCAATCCCAATGCCACCACCAGGCAGTGAGCAGCCGTTGCTGGTGGAAGAAATGCCGAGCGCCGCAGCGTCCAAATGTGACGAGGGAGAGGAGGAGGAGGCGAATGAGGAAAGCAACGCCAACGGCTGCGGAGGAAAGCTGCCCGAACGGGCTGTAGCTGCACGCACGCCCGAGGGCGAGGGGCAATTATTGGACAGAAAAGTTATGGCCAAAAACAAAGGCATTTGGTTACAATTTTTGGATAAAATTCAAAAAACAATTTTTTTTTTGATAAACATCAATGTAAAAACTCACAATCGCTAATAGCAGAAATAATAGCGGCGGTGGTAGCGGAGGCTTGTCCATTTTCATCCATTGATGCGTCATTTTTGTTGGCATTCCTCTTGCCAATTGGGTCACGGTACATTTGCACATCTGTACAATATTAAAAATGCGGCAATATTTTACGGTAGGAACAAGGAAATTAAATTTTTCGCCAATGAAATAAAGGTCCAACAAAATGTCCTCCGGTGATTGATGGAGGAGGTATTCCCTTGGCACATAATAATTGACTGACCATCTTTGTTCATGCCGAGTCGAATGCACAAATCAAAGCGACACGAACGGCACATATTCCGCATTTCTGTGAGGGAAAACCAAAGGAATTGTAATGTATTGGTACGAGATAAAATCCTACCTGGACCGGGACTCCGGCCTTTTTCAAACAAAAGGGATCCCAAGAAAGTCGACTAATCCCAGGGAATCCCGGTCTCAAAATGTGTTGTTGATTTACCTTTTCGTATTTGGCATTGTCCACTTTGTCGGCAGCGATATGATTTCCTCTCCACCACTGTTCTGCGGAAGAATGCGGCACATGCACTTAAAAAATATATTTTGTATTACAAAATCAATTTTTGCTGTATGCCTTTAGGACAACAAGATTTTGTGTGCGGTTTGGGTGGATATAAAAATTAGAGATCGAGCAGGACCGGGTCCTGTACCGGATTTAACATGATTCGGCGATCCGGCCCTGTAATTTGGATTAAGGGAGACAGAGTACTGAAGCCGGTACCAGGCCGGTTATTTTGAAAATTTTGGTCTCCAATAAAAATTCAGATTTCTTACCGGCATGCGAGAATTCCGAAGTGATAGCCATGGCTGAGATGGCCACACACTCGGCAAGTCCTGTCACAATTTCGTCCCCCCTCTTCGTCAGCATCGCTCAAATTGACTGAATTCAAAGGAAATAAAAAAACTAAAATTATTCGAATGTATGTATCATTAATACACCTGTGGTTGATTCAACAATCACTGATTGGGTGGGCAGGAATTCTGACGAGGAAGATTTGGCGGTATCCATTTGTGATCAAAGGGCGAGTAGGGCGAAAATCAACGGACTGACAAATGAGTGTCATAAACCAACGAAAGTGGAAACAAAATTCGTTTCTAAATGGGAAAGTGAAGAAAAGTAAAAAAAAATGATAGGAGTTTGTGTTATAAAATGAGACACACAACACAAACTACAGACTATACATATTTTTAATGAAAAGTGTAAACAAATGTCCTTTTATTTACACCGGCGGGCAGCGGCTCAGACACAAATCACAGACCATGGAATACATACAACACAAATGGCGAATTCAGTAATGGAGATGCCCTTTTCTAAAGATCGGCACAGGCCCCGGAACCTGTTAAATGGTTTAACAGAATTGATTTTGGGCCCTAACAAGATTTTACAGGAATTAATCGTGCGAAAATAGAAAGCACAATTTATGTACAGGCTTTTTGCACGAAAATAACATTTTAATGTGCAAATTAATTTTTTTTTCGAAAAAAAAACATTGGAAAATGTCATATGATTTTACAAATTGCAAAAACTACCATATTTTCATTGACTTAATTTTCTAGCTTATTTTTGTTGCCTTATAGATATGTTTTGCTGTCTTCAGAATAATATTAGGCCAACATTTACTCCATCTGCTGCTATTTCAACATTATTCCCTTCAACCAATTCGCAATCGCCGCCTTCGCCAGTCAAAGAACGGCGCCTGCAACAGTTGCCCGACAAGGCGGGCACAACACTGCTGCTTGTGCACGGCGGTGAACCACGAACCAATTTTTATGCCAGAACCTATCTGGGCCGTGTGCTTGTCGACCAACTGCGAGTGCCAAAATGGATTGGACAGTGAGTTCGTGTAGAGATGGGTCATTTTTGGGGTTCTATTACCGTTAGGCGACAAAAAAAAATAGGCAGCGTAAAAAAACCATTTCGAACCAAGGATTCAATTATTTGGGGTTCGGCAATCGATTAAGAATGTATGTTTCGGTGTTAACCCTAACTTTTTTCTTGTTGTTCCTTCCGTTAAAAAGCAATACTTTTCCGCATTCAAATCCCGCCCTTTGTCAGATGGGTCGCCGACTTTTGCTACGCCTGCTTTTCATTGCCCGCCCGATGTGTTGCCGACTCGCTGAGGTATCCACAAAATGTGGACCAACTCCAATGGTTGAAGCAGCGTTTAGAGCTGGCGCTGACGCGTTTGTTACCCGAATTTGGGCCGTTCCATTGCCTGCCGACCACAGCCCAAGAAGACACGCCTAGCGTCCGTTCACAATTACAAAGTGCAATTAGGTGCCATCATTTTTTCAAATGGGCATGCTTTGATAACTTGGGAGACTGTAGGGTCGGATTATCGTAACACTTGTCTAGGATTGCATAATCCAGCCCTGAAAGTTTTTGAAGGAATTAATCTATTCGGGTTAAACATATTTGCATGGATTTATTTTACTTTGGTTGATTTTCAGACCTTTTTTTTGTTACAAATTCTTAGTGCTCTGACTTGATAAGATTTGTATTGTATCAATTTTTAGGGATGGGATGGACCATTTGCTGGTTTTTCCACTTCAACAACAGCAGAGGAGGACAAACCGGACGCTACTTTCTGCAATCAGACAACACATTGACATACTGACAATCCAACTGCAAAATGCCGACAAGACGCATTGGCGGTGGTGGTCTTCCGTCACTCGTCCGCCGTCATCGCCGGGTGCTCAATTTGTGGCTCCTCGCCATTCGTCCGTCTCATTCTCTCTTCTCATTGCTGACGACCAAGTTGCATGGACCAACGGATTTGTACAGGTGTGGATGTTTTTCGTAATTTTTTTTTTTTTTGTAATATTTATAAGAAAGAGGCATTTTTGGAAGGCTTTTTAGGGCAATGTTTTGTAGCGAATTAATCTGCCATTTTTCCCCTTTTGTAAATGCCATAGAACCTCCACTGAGAGCGCTCTTAAAATTTGGTACTGCCAATTAAATGTGCTTTTCAGTATTGGCTTGAGCGTGTTTCGCCGCTGATCAACGACGATCGCTACCGGGCAATCATTTTCATGGCCGCCCGTCCGGCGCGCATTGACCAACTTGAGCACGCAGCTCGTCGCGTAATGCACGCGTTCTACCGGACTTCGCCGTTTTGCACTCCGTGGCGCTGTGCCGTCTATTACGCTTGGGAGCAACCGTTTGGTCATTGGGTGGACAGATTGCCGTTGATGAGGTGTGTGCAACGATGGACAGGACTTTTTTGGTACAAATTGCCTGACGATTTTCCGTCCCGAAAAAAATCAGATACATAAACCCCTCTTAAATTAGGGATGGCTTTCCATGAGTTGTTGGGCATATAATTGTGTCAATTAAAAGGTGGCGCCGGCACACTTTGGCCGGATCTGTGTACAAATTGCGGAAGAGAGGCATTGATGGACCGTTCCTTGTCATTCCGCTTGACTTAATGTTTGAGTGTTTCGACTTGCACACAACATTGCCGTCTCTGATCGAATCATTGGTTGGTTCCCCCTTTTTGGTCATTCAACTTCCTAGTCAAAAACGCTTGCTATAGGGCAGACCAATACAAAAATTTTTTAAGGAAACGTCTAGTCGTAATATGGTCCATCTGTTACCGAAAAAGCCGTTGGCCGAGGACAGTGCGCTGGTCCATTCTCTTGCCGAACTTGTCAAGCATGTGATGCTGAACCCGGAAAAGTTTGCACCTCCGCCAAGGGATGACGACGACAAATGAATGGAAAGACCAAATTTGTCTTATTGTTTATTGTATAATTGTAATGTGAAAATTATGCTTACATTTAGGAAAACAAATGATTTTTTTGCACCATGAAATAAAATTACTTAAAATCTTTTACTCGTAGCGAAAAAGTTTTTTTTGGTGGGGGACGGCAGAATAGCAGATTTGGTCGAATAGCAAGGATCTCGGTGGAGCTAAAGCTAGCCAATTGTCCTTGAGGTGAATCGAATCGCTAAACCTACTAAAACCTTAACGAGACTGATCATCACAATATCGTTGATATAATAAAGATGTTTTCTCGACTTAATAAATGGAGACATTTTTGTTGTGGAATTACTTCGCTTCTCCAAGTGCTAGCCTTTGGATTTATTTATTCCTGACTAGGAAAGTGCACAAACACCAGCATTTCACTTTAACATCATTTATTTCAAGTTAAACAAATTATTCCCAAAACAATTGTGATTAAAATAAGATACGTTCACAGTTGACAATCAATCAATCCATCATTGGCTTTCAACCTCTAATAACTTCCTATTTGTTGGAAAAGTTGACACGCAGTGGGCGTCCGTGGAGTTCGGCTCCGTTCATTTGTGAGACCGCATTTTGTGCACCTTGCTGATCCTAAACACGCATTTGTTTATCCGATCACAAAAAAGTGATAAAGAATTGGAACGAACTTGAAATTCGCAGAAACCAAATCCCTTTGGGCGGTTGGTCTCTCGGTCGAACACAATACTAAAAATATGAGGAAACTAGTGAACAAAAATGGTCATTTACCGAACATTAGTGACCACTCCGCACTGGCTGAACATGTTGCCAATGTCTTGTTCGGTTGCATTGTACGGAAGGTTTCCAACTGAATGTGAGTGCAACTTTGTAAACTTGTGTGCGTATTTGCAGTTATCAGACATCCTATCACTCAGAGAACAAATTGACGTGGTAGCCAATCCGAAAGCGCTACGAATCCATTAGTGTGAATGCGCGTTATGATGGATTGATCGCGAAAATGAAAAGCATGCTGCTTTTCATTAAAAACGCGGTTTAGCTAACAAATTTTTAGATTCTCAATCAATCCATACACACATGCACCTACCTTGGCACCAATTTTCGCCGCAGCTTTAACCATACATCATTCACACCATTTGTGGTGGTAGCGTTTGATGTTAAATTTAGAACTGTGACACATCGACATATTTTCTGCCGCTTTCTTTTTCACCATCTAATTTGCAAGTTGAAGTGCTCAACCGTTGATAGGAAAATCCAGAAAAAAATCCCAATCACAAAAAAGCCAAATAGGTGTTCAGTAAATATTCTCAACTGCTTGGGTATGTCTCTGCTGTCCCTATGGATGTCGTTGTTCCTAACCAATTTTTGAAAGCTTTTACCATAGACGCTAAAGCCAGACGAAGCCATTTTTCTTCTTATTTGAAGCCAAAGTAAACAGTGAATGAAACGTTTTGATTCTGAGTTCTAAAAAACAAACACACCGAAGTTTTAATTGCTGAAGTGAGTAGTTTGGATTTGTGTTGAGTACGCCATTGCTATTCTCAAACATTGTCAATCAATATCAAACATTCGTTGTAAAAAAATACATTCATCCCTTGCGAAATTTACACTTTTCGGAATTTTTTTGAGTTTTTCGAAATCTTTGTATTTATTTGGTTTTTTTTCTGACGGATGTTTGGCGCACTTAGAGTTGATTGATTTAAACCCAGGAATGCAAACGAATTTGTTTTATAGACCAATAAATTCTAATGGATCCAATTATTAACGAAGCTGAGGATCACGATCTCGACTTGGGGAAGAAAAAAAAGAAGAAGACGAAGAAGCCTGCCGAATTGAAACTTTCCGATGATGAGCAAGAAGAGGAACAGGTTTTATTGAATTACTGATAAAAAAAAAACACAAAAAGCCAACAAATCCAATATCTTTTCTCCGGGTGTCGATATCTTTTGTTCGGGTGTTGGCCTAAGTCTGTGTATTCAATTGAATTAAAAATCACACTCTTTTCTTACCATTGCCTAACCAATATTTTGAAGGCGGTCACTGCGCTTGCTGAAGGCGTTGGTCGGACGAATTTGTTGGACGCAAAAGACCCGGACGCTTGGGCCGACTACAACTACGACGAAATGCTGGACATGGTGTTCAACATCATGCGTGAGAAGAACCCAGAAAGTAGGTGCTTTCTTGATAACCCGGTTCCAAGGATGTCCTCCGGCCATATTTTTCTGGACGGACTTTTTTCGGGTCTCGATTGCTTCTTTGGGTCCGTCACATTTCGCTCTGGGCTACCAAATTTTGGATTTCCGTGACTCTGGGTTTGGGTTTGGATTCACTCTCCAATCTAAACACAATATAATTATTTCAGTGGTCTCCGGGAAGAAAAAAACGTTTGTGATGCGTCCGCCGGAGGTGCAAAGGGCGGGCAGCAAAAAAACAGCATTCACTAACTTCACCGAAATTTGTCGTCTTCTGAAGCGTGACCCAAAACATGTTCTCCAATTTCTGATGGCCGAGTTGGGAACGACGTTGGCACTTCTTTTATTTTATTTATTTTTTTGCATAATTGGCACCTTTTTCAAGAGGATCCATTGACGGCAACCAATGTCTGATTGTCAAGGGCAAATTTCAACAGAAACACTTTGAAAATGTGCTACGCGGATACATAAGTAAGTTTTTTTTATTTAGGCATTTAAAATAACAATTTTATAATAACTATGTGATTTTTCGATAATACTGGATAATTTGTTCTCCACCTGAAAAATTATTTTCTTCTGAAAATGCCAACCCGGGTTTTCTGGGGCGACAATAACGAATCCGATATGTACTCCGGACCCAAATTCTAACAATTTTTATTAACTGAAATTGAGCTAAACGGATATTGGTTTCGTGAATAGCGTCCGTGAAGATCATATCATGACTTTTTTTCATAAAATGCGAGGCGCCAACAAAAGTTGATATTTTGATCCAAAATTTTAAGCGCTTAATCTACCCAAGACATTGGCTGCCAACTTTTTTTTTGTTAAATATCTCACATTTTTAAGACGAATATGTGCGCTGTCATACTTGTCGCTCCTCGGACACTGAGTTGACCAAGGACGTGTCCCGGCTGTTCTTCATCCAATGCAAGCGTTGTGGTAGCAGATTTGCCGTGTCCAGCATTAAATCCGGTTTCACTGCCATGGTTGGCAAACGGGCGGCACTGCGCCGGGCGGCCGAAGCAACGGCGGGCAAATGATCAATGTAATGTGAAGAACGGGGGATGATTTGTGTCATTGATTTATAACTATATTGAGTGGGTGTCTTGTTCTTAAAAATAAATGATTTATTTATAAATTGAAGTTTTTCTATTTGAATGGCGAGTTGAGTTACATAGTTTGCACTTTTGCAATTCATTATATCGATTATCTTTGCCATCGGAGAGGATAAAGCGTTTTTGACGTTTTGGCATGCCCTTCATCTATCCATTCCCGGCTTCTCGTCTGTCGTCCGATGCGTTGCTCTGTGCCGTCTCCGCATGGCTAACGACGTCCCCAGCCGATGATGAATGCGAACCTTCTGACAATGATTTTGAGTGCTCTTCAACATCTGGTCTGTGTTGTTCTCATATATTTTTTTTAAATGCATAAAGCAAAAATCATCGGAAAATTGCGGGTTCCGATTTTCTTTCGACAACGCGGTCTCTTAATTAGCCATTTTTCACCTGGTTAAGTGGTTCGACGGGAATTCGGTGGATTCCTGGGCCTCATCTGTTTTGGAATTTTTGAGGGTGGGATTAGGAAACATGCACCCATTCCGCGTCTTTAAATCCCGATCTGTTCAATAATAAAAGCATTTTAGTGCCAATGGTGTTCTCCAACGATGCGTGGTTTGTGGAATGTGTGCCTGCATTGGGCGCATTGCTGGGTGAACTTTTGTTGCTACACCAACAGCAGCAGGAGGCGCAAAAGTGCCAACGTGCCGAGGAGTGCCGTATGCGTTTGGTGCTCCGCCATTTGCTCGGACTGTCGAGGCGCATTCCGTGCCGGACGCGCGACCGGGAAGAGATGCGTCTGTTCATTGTACGTTGGTTGTCCATTCCGCGCGCAAAAAAAAAAGCTCGACTTCAACTAGGGACTGGGAGGGGTCGACACAATTCATCCCCCATGATTTACTGAATCACGGTCTATAAAGCACTCGATCATCAAACGCTGGAAGCCCTTGAATAAACCAAACTAGTCTCGTTTGGACAGGGTTCAAACTTTTGGGTCTCACAATTGCTGGATCAAGATTTTGCAGACGATAAAAAAAGAAACATGCTCACCAATTTGTTCAATACAATTTACCCCATTTTGGTTGACTTGACATTTCACTTCCCTGTTTTTTGATTCTTCAAAAATTTTCAAATTCCCCATTTTTAGGACACTTTCGGCTCATTGCTTCGATGTTCGGCACAGCCGACCTATGAAAACACCAAACGAATAGCACAAAAAGCATTGCCCGTACTGCTCAACCGTTTTGAGCCGGTGTCCCAATTTCTACTGTTGTCTCGGCTTTTCCAGGTATTAGTACAACAATTTTTCTTAAGCAATGCGCCAATTCCGTACCATTCCTTTGGAAACGGTGTTTTGATCGGGTTCAGGGTTCAAAAAGGTCGAAACGGAGGGTCATAGGACGAGATGATCGGCGGCGGCGAGTTCTAAATTAAATGTCAAAACGGGGCATAGTCTTGGGACGAATTCCTATGTTCGGCCCGCTCGGGGTTCGAATTATGAATTTTTTTGTTGCGCATCACTCTTAATTAAGTTGCTCTGTCTGCGTGAGCTTCCACTCTCCGACCAGGCGCACGAGCCGCAACTGATGGCTTGGCTGGTGGACATCTACCGGACGAAATGCTATGCCAAAGAGCGTGAGCCGGAGGAGACAGCAACCGAGGGGGAACCGGCCGAAGGAGGAGGCAAAACGCCGAGCGCCGCCACTATTGGCGAGCAGTTCAGGGCACAGCTTGGCCATTTCTACGCACAGATTGAACACATTGTGTTTGAAGGTGTGTTTGAGTGACCAAAAGCCAGTTCCCTGGTCGTTATGAGCCCATGGCAACTCCCATAAATTTCAAAAATTTTCTCACAGTCCCCTACCAGATCAAATCCATCTACTAGAAAAGATTGAGGGAGACACAAACATCCAAAAACTCTCTCAGTTACAACGCTTTAGAGCGACTTGAACCGTGTTCTATATTCTATACTGAGTCCCAAAAAAATAAAATTCATTTCTTTGTCAGATCCGCCGTCCTCAGTCAACTTTTACGTCTCCGTTTGTCTAATACTCGGAAGCCAAGCATTGCACCGCCATCGGCCAGCCTTGCTGCATTACATGTCAACCACATGGATTTGCCGGGTTCGCGACCAGATCCGAGACTGGCGAGCCATGGAAGAGGCAAATCAAGCGGCACAACAGCAGCAGGGCGATGATGCCATGACCATGGTGTTGAGACGGTAATATTATTGTGATTGAGACTACGGGGATAAAAGATTTGGTCACTCTTCCCCCTTTTGGAACTATTACCCACTTCCTCCAAAGAATTTTTTTGCCAACATTTACACAAAATGTTGCACGTAGGTTGTGTTGACAAACTTTCTCTGGAAATGCTTGTTTAGGCAAATGGCTCAGGCAGACGAGCAGCAACAACGGAGCAGACTGACCATGCTGGCCTTTCAGCTTGATGAGGCGGAACGTCGGATTGACGATGCGTTGAAGGTTGCAAGGAATTGACGACATAAAAACCATTGTATTTGGACTTTAACAAGTTTTTATTGCTCAATAATTATTGAATTTCTGATAAAGCAACCTATTTTGATGCTCTTTACTAGGGTGTGTAAAAATATGCACATAAAATCGCAAGATATGCGCATAAAATATGCACCAAAAATGTCAAAATATGCACATAAAAATGAAAAATATGCATATAAACCTAAAATTTCTAATAAATTTTTGATT
>JAKKIK010000720.1:0-24510 GCA_024500135.1 Heterodera carotae | reverse complement strand
AAAGTTATAGCCCAAAAACTTGGTCCGGACTCTCCAAGTTGGCAGTTTTACGAAACGCCCAAGGTGGCAGTTTTTACGAAACGACCCAGCACGGACTTGAATTGGAGGAAAATGGAATCTATCAACTTAATAGAATTTGGTTCATTACGAAAAAAAGAAGTTTGTCGGGACCGGAACTTTTCACGAAAACCGGGACCGGGTTTTGCTGGGACTAAAAAAATTGAAACCGGGAATCAGGTTTTAAGAATTGTTTCTAAACACCTATAGCTTTCTAATGATAATAAATTCTTAAAAATTGGTCGAGTATTAAAAAAGTAATAGTCAGTTATAGCCCAAAAACTTTCAAAAAGTTGCGGATTTTAAAAAACGACACAAATTAGCACCTTAAAGACCCAGCACCAATTCTAGTTCTAATTTCTCTTCACAAAATATTGTTGGTATTTCTACATACAAAAAAGGCCTAAATCAGCATTTCTTGATAAACATTTTTAGACACTTTGAACAGGTTTCTGTAGCATATTCTAAACGAGCTGTTATTCCCTGTTCTTAATAATTATAAAATTCGACAAAAAAGTATTTAAACTGTTTGACTTCTTTAAACATAAGTTTTATCAAAATTACAATGCATTTTACTAAATAGCTAAATAAATACGGCATAATATGTTTAAATTATTTTCATAACATTTAAATATAAACATTATTCGTGAGTTCTTTTGTCGAGATAAAGCAAATCTTTTTTTTCTAATGAATCGATTATTCCATTGTCTTTTGCTTATACTCCTATAGGAGAGTCAATGCCTGCTGGGGAAGAAGAATAAATTAAAAATAAACGCATATTTTACCTCTAATATATTTTTCAATATTAAATTATATCCGATAACCTAAATCCAAAATGATCAATGTAAGAAAATTTTTGCTGCTTTATATAATTCTGTTGGTTTTGTCCGAATCATCGCTTCTGCTGTCGATAAGCATTCAACGACAGAATTCCGAAATGGGAGCTCATCGTAAAAATGCTTACGTCGAAGAAGTGGCCATTGCTGCATTTATTGACGCAAATAGCAGCAACAAAGAAAAGGGGAGCTCAAGTAAATTGAAAAGAAATATTTCAGTAATTTGAATTACAAATTACTTTTATTATTTGTTAAAAAATGTGAAAAGTGATTTGAAATCACTGATCTGGTTTTGAATCTTAGACAATGTGCCTATTGTTGTTGGATAATTGCCAGTTGCACGGACTGTCTTCCTCGACAATGCCACGAACCGCGCACTCCCAACGGTCGTCCCCGACATTCTTGCCTTTTGGAAGTCGGGGAGAAACTCCTAATTTGATCTCATTTTTTTAAATTTTCTTTTTTGTATTCAAATTAATGCGTCTGCATTAAATGTATAAATGTGAATTCATTTTGTTCATGACCAAAAGAGAGACTAATTAAAACAACCAGTCTCATAGGTTTTAACTAGGCCTTGGTAAAATTGAGGTCCAATGATCCTACCATCCCAGTGTACGGAAAAATTTTCCTTTAGTAACTTATAATTTCCTGTTCAAAACCCCATCATTAGGGGTGTAAAAAAATACCAAGTAGTCGGTACCAAGAACCCTGTACAGCGGTACTTTTACCGACTCGGTATTGGTACTACCGAGCACAGAATGACCCTTTTGCCACCTTTTGGTGGCATTTGCCAACCTTTTTGGGGGTCTTGCCACCATTTTGCCACCTTTTTTAGATTTGCCACCACACCTTTTTGGAATTTTGCATAATATTTAAAGTTTTTAAACAAAAATGCCAAATTATATTATTTCTTCCTATTTTTTGTGATTTTGCAACGAAAGAAAGTCCCAAAAAATTTTTTTGGCCTTACTTATCTCTGGTTAGAAATTTATGATCATTTATGGCCTTTTTGGATAAATTCTCTTAACAAATCAAGCAAAATTCTCAAAAAAAATTCTTGGCGGCGCCTATCGGCACCGCCTGCTCCTCCACATTAGTTTCAGTGTATATTTGCGTCAAAACATCAAATTTTTGAAGAAAAATTGATCTTTTTATACAATTTTGGGGCAAATTTGCCTGACAAAATTAGTCTTAAATTGTCAAAAATTTCCCAGCGGCGCCTATCGGCACCGCTGGACAACCCCAGCCCCATTTTCCAGGTATGTTTTCCTGCAAGTATTTTAGCGTTAATCGAGAAAAAAAGGTGAAAGTTTTCTGTTTACAGTGAAAAATGCAATATTTAAAAATTTGTATGCACTTTTGGACGATTTTCACACTAAAAATTCAGCGCCACCTTTTTGCCACCATTTCTCAATATTTTGCCACCTTTTTGGAGCTGGCGCCACCTTTTTGATGTTATGAAAGGATCACCCTGACCGAGCAGCCCGAATATTTATCACTCTCTCTCTCTCTCTCAATTTCTTTCGCTTATTCCTTAAATTGTATAAGTATTTCTCTTTTTGATTGCCAAGATCAAATATGCCACATATTATCAAATAGTAAATTGATTAACATTAACTGTGCACATGCGCATGTCATTATAATACATGCATGATATTGTGTGCAAAATGAATGAATGTGTAGACGAAAATCCACGCCAATCATTTGAAAATTCGACGTTTTATTAGAAATTATTTATAAAAACTAAAACTATTTTTTTCTTTACCTATAATCAAAAAATTAAATAAAGTTATTAGCTTCAGACTATGTCAACTAATATGTCATTTATTATCATCGTACTTGCCTTTATTTGCTTGGACATTGTCACTGGTGTAAATGGTTTGTGAATAAAAATATTATTATTAATTGAAAGAATTTTTAAAAATTTAGAGCATGCTTCATCTTCTTCTGCCGACGACCTTAATTCAGGCGACATTAATTCGGTAGACAGACAAAAACAATCCACAACATCATCAGCACCTTTGCCTACCAATGGCACTTTAGAAAATGGCATTGCCAACAATGGCAAGAAGGCAATGGGTAAGGCGAATTACTTTTTGATGGCATTAAAT
The DNA here is from genome assembly GCA_024500135.1 of Heterodera carotae. Taxonomy (NCBI): domain Eukaryota; kingdom Metazoa; phylum Nematoda; class Chromadorea; order Rhabditida; family Heteroderidae; genus Heterodera; species Heterodera carotae. The sequence goes on along the minus strand of JAKKIK010000720.1, from coordinate 21,506 downwards.
TGTATCCTTACCCAGAGCCATTGTCACCTAAAACGCCGACAAAGCATATAATGTCCGCTTGTTTAAAGTGCCCGCCCGTTCCGAAAAAAGTCAGCAGAAGAAAGTCAAGCGGTAAGTTCGGCGATCATAGACTTTTTTTTCTTATTGTTGAGTTCGGTTTTTAATGTCTGTAAAATAGGGCAATTTATGAATGAATCTAAAATTCTGCAGGTTCCATTCGACCATTTTTTGGACAAGAAAGTGTGGGGTCTGACAAGATTGGTAATAAATAAATGTATAATAAATTGGTTAAATGTCATTCATCAAATAGTGCCTTTCACAATTTCAATTTAAAATAGATCAATTCTTCCGCGATTGCCTATTCGACGTGTCGTGCCGTAAAAAGCTTAAATTTGATAGCAGTTCTTCAGACGAGAATCAGGAACAAGAAACGAAAACGGAGAACAACAACAGCGAGGAAAACAATAAAAACACAATTATCAGCAATTAGCCAATCAAAAGCATTGATTGAACAATTTTATAATATTATTTTTGTTGAAAGTTGTGATCACCTCATCCCTAAATTAGTTGGCATTACATCTGCAACTGCAATCTTTTCACACTGGCATAGCATAGTAATTTTAGGGGCATGAATTTAGATTATTATACAATATTTTGCAATTGTTTTATTGTAGAATATAGTTTTATACAAGTTAAATTCATCACTAATTTCTTATAATAACTTTTCCCTTTTGGAATATACATTTCCTATCTATTGTAAAAGTTTGGGTATTAGAAAACGAATTATCGAAAAATAACAATTAAATTTCTTAAAGTGCTTAATGCCTTACAATAAGTCAATTGTTCAAGATGAGATTTTGCGGGTTAAACAAAAAATATTAAGGAAAATGATTATTTCTTCCAAAATTATGAATAATTTAGGTACGAGTACGAAATACCCTTGCTAGGCCGAACCTAAAAATTCTCAGTATGACCAATTATGACTTTTTTTGTGCTATAACTTTTTTATTATCAACTAATTTCGACAAAGTTGATTTCGGGTGCATCACTAATGCGTTTAGAAACTATGAAAACTAAGCGAGTGAATAAAATTTGAAATAATTACAATTTTTAATGGCATAATTAATTTTTTTATGATTTTTTTAAAAATATTTTTTTTTGTGAAGTGCTCATCGCTTAGCTTTTGCTTATTCATGACTTCTAAAAACATAGTGCTTTCTTCAAAGACGGTTAACCTTATTGTTGGACACACAAATCGGTTATACCATTCTAAAATATGTGTCTAATAAAATCGTAAATTCTCGGTTGGCCACATTTCTTCAAATTTGTTTCAGTCAAAAAGTCTATGTGCTCAAACACTAAGCGATGAAAGGACTCGGAATAAATTCATAAAAATTTTCGCAGTTTATCAACTCTTTAGGGTTGCTTATGCTTATTCATAGCTTCTGAACAAATAGAGCATTCCTCGATAACTTATAAAAGCAAAAATTGGTTGGCTGACTGACAAAAATTAGACCATAGACTTGGGCAGGTTGGTACCTGATATCATAACTTATTAGTGAAAGTTAAAAAGTTTAAAACGTGAAATCACCAGTTGAGTAAACAATTTTTATTTGCTTGAAATGTGGCAACTTTGTCCTTTACGTGCAATATGTTTCATATTCGTTTGACTGTTAAAATTTTCTTTATAATCAAAAAAAAAACCACACATAAAATTCCATTATAATTTAAATACTCTCCACGAATATCCAAAAAAATATTCATCAATAAATAATTAAACTATTTTTCAATGTACTGCTTCAATTTGCTCTTCCTGGCTGCTTTGCTGCTGCTTAACTCGTTCGTCCATCGGTCGGAGGCGCTCAGTGCCGGCCTTGGCCATGGCGTTAACTTGCAGCCCGCTTATTACAACAATGGCAATGTGTCTCTCGGGCTAGCGCTGATGAAATCGGTGGCTCCCAAAGTGAAGACGGTCCGATTTGAAGTTGAGCCAACTGTGCCCATCGCTTTGGCCAAGTCGTGGATTAGTGAAGCGATCAAAAACAAATATGCCGTCGTTGTCACCTACCATAAGGCAGCTGTACTTGGCTCAAATGACGCAAGTGAGCCAACAATCAAAAAACATAATCGAAAAAATGTTAAAAAATTGGGTTTAATTAGAATTGGGTGCAAATTATCCATCTCCACCAAGAGTTAATAAATAATTATTATTATTATTATACTCATTTTAGACGAATTGCTGCAGGCGGCCAATTGGTGGAAAACCAATTACAAAACATTGCACGCGGCCGGTAATTTTGTGGTCAATTTGATGAATGAGTGGGGCGACCATTCAATCACTTCCAATGCCTATGCCACTGCGTATAATAATGCGCTGAAAATTGTACGGCAAGTGTACAGCGGGACGGTGATCATCGACGCGCCCGGATGGGCCCAAGAGGCCCAAACAGTTAAAAACGCCATTTTAGGTCAAAAATGCTGTAAAACCCGGCCATGAAAACCAATTTTTTTTTAATGCAGGTACCGGTGGCACCAAAATTACTGATACAAAGATTATTCCATCCTTGCACATTTATCCTGTGGGATGGAATCAAGCAAAGAACCGATGGGTTGCTAAGTCGGACATCGACGATTTGGCATTGGCAGGCCGTTCGTTGATCATTGGCGAGTTCGGCAGTTTGCCGTCCAGTGGAAGCACCGATTGGTCCGGCATTACTTCCTATGCAAAGTCTAAAGGGTACGAGTTTAATCCATTTGCTAGTTCAATTTAAATTTATTTCTTCATTTCCATAACAGATACACCATTCTGGGCTGGGCATGGAACGGCGATGGCGCCTACGGGATGAATATGGTGCAACCGTTTTGGAGTGACCAGCCGACTGCCAAGTCCTTCTCCAAGTCATCGTATTTCAATACCATCTACAATCTTTTGTGATCGCAAACCAAAAGATTTGGATCAAATGTTTAAGGGCCGACGAGTGTTTAATATTTACAGTTATTATGGATACATTGACCCATAATGTTACATACATTTATTAAGTAAGATAATAATGGAGTGAATTTATTTAATGAATATTATTTTTCTGCTGTAGAAGAGTCTCAACTCCGTGAGAGGAACAAACTTTAGGAACAAATGGGGCTATTTATTTGTGAATAATTCTTGAAAAAATTTGGTCTTATCAAAAGCTCTATGTCTGTTGAAGCGGCGAATAAGCTATTGAATATACGAAATAAGGAAAGAGAAGAAACTCGGATTTATTTGAACAATAATAAATCCTTTTCCATGTCTAATAACAATGTAATGAATGTTTCACCTTATCAATTTTGAATTTAATCAAACCATTCCCCATCGTTTTAATAACTGATCTGCTGCATCAAAATTACATCTATTATTGTACCAAACGCACATAGCAGCTATTTTTTGATTATTACAATGTTCGGCATCAAATCCACTGCACTCACTAACCCATAGGCTGCTGCGGCTTGCTAAATACGAATAATAAAACAAGTTTAAAGAGAAGAAATGAAGTTGTGGCATTCGCATCATTCAAGTTGAGTTCTGACGAACATTGTCAAACATAGGGTTCAAAACATCAAACTTCTAATTGTTTTAGGGGAAACGATTTTAGACCCCATTTCGAACAAGTATGTAAAATTTCCGGTTCAATGTTTACCCGAACATGTCAAAAACATTCAACAAACTTTTTCGAAGCTTGAAAACAGCTAAAATGTTTGCTCGATGTTTTAAACATGTTCATATGAACATAGAAACCTGAAATTTACAGACTTGTTTGAATTGCGGTATAGAACCGCATCCCTTACTTAGTTTGGATTTTGAATTGTTTATACAATGTTTCTTAGAACTCACCAATGTTTGTTTCAAATCGGGTACCCGATTTCAAATCGGGTGATTTTTCAAATCGGGTTCAACATATATATATATATTATTAATTGCAAGATCAGCACCTTTCGGGTTGGGACCATTTGCGTGATTAGCGCCATGACAACGACGTTTCTGCTCATCCCATGCACATATTTGCACTTCTTCACAGCACTGTCCTTGTTCCGCGATGCGTGTACAATAGTTTGACCATGTCCGAACATTATACGAAATGGTTTGAGCTTTTGTTACAAATTTAAAGTTAATAAAAAAGAAAAATTGTTAAAATATTGCAAAAAAAAAAGAAATAATAATCTAATACCTAATATAAATTTATCTTTTGCATACTTGGACTGCCTCTGCTGGAAGAACTGTGCCGAGTGTTGCTGCTACATACACATCCAGCATTGACTGTACGGAATGCCAAACAAGTAAAAATGAAAGATCCAAGATGCATCAGTCAGTATCTATTGTAATTTCTTTGTAAATTCAAGTAAGTTAAAACCAATCCAACATGATAAAGGTTATAGGAAATAGATTGGACCAAGTCGGCACGGAAATTTGTTGGTATGGCTTTTGGGTCAAATTTCAGTCAAATTCTTAAACCTTTGCCTACATTTTTCAACATATCTACTTAGATTAAAAAAAGCATGATATCATTAGAAGATCTAAAACTTCAATCAATGACATCATCATTTTACTCAATTCGAATCATTTTTGATTCGATGATACTAATGTGTATTTTCTAAAATCATTTCAAAAAGAGTTAAAAAATAGAATAAAAACTACGAAACTTAAGGGATAATCCAATATTGTTGAGATAAAAGGCAAACTCGAATTGAGAATATTTTTAGAGGTTTCTCTGGAGTTTTTCAAAACTATTGAGGTGAATTTGAAAATAAAATTTAGAATCATGTCCAAGTAAAAAAATTAGCTTCTATTTCCGATTTATAGAATTTATAATGGCAATTTATCGAAAAAATCTAAAAAGGCATGCATCATAGAAATGGAAAAAAGAATATAAAATCCAATGTCAAAGCTTCAAAACAATGGAATAATTTTTTTTAATGCTAAAATATATCCAAGCTTTTGCTATTTTGCCTATTATCGAGCTATATTTATTAATTCATAAATTGCATTGACGTGTATTTGATAAGTAGGGATGCAATTTTAACGGCTACCCGACATTTGAGGACCCGACATTTGAGGACACGACAGTTGAGGACCCGACATTTGAGGACACGACTTTTGAGGACCCAACATTTGAGGATGCGAAGACGGAGCAAGTAGCTGATCAATGGAGTCCCAGTGAAAAATGGACATTCCTGTACCAATTATCAAAACAGCAAAAAACTAAATCAAAAAGCATTATTAAACAATTTAAAATGATGTCCAAATTATTGCGCTGAAAACCAGCGCACACTCGACTACGGCGGCCAGTAGGTGGGGCGCCGCTCGCTCGCTCCGGGTTGCTCGCGCGGCCCGGCATTAACCAGGCGCTCGCAACCAGTGATGCCGACCCGAACCCGAAACCCGAGACCCGAAACCCGAGGTTTTTCTCAACCCAAAACCCGAACCCGAAATTTCTCGAGTGCCCGACCCGAAACCCGAACCCGAACTTTTTCTCAACCCGCGGCATAGACGAAAAAAATATGCACTGGTAAGAATGGATATTTAAGTAAAATATTGAGAAAAGAAGGAAAGAAAGGAAATTTATATCATAATTCTGCAAGATAAATTAAAAATATAATGGCCGAGTGGTTTGTATTTTATGTTTCACTGAGATGTCTGGTGTGGGTTCGAATCCCTCGGTTTGTAAAATGATTTTTATAATTTTACCTTCAATTTTTTATGCAGGGAAATAAATGTTAAGTTTCTCTTATATCTTTTCGACTTTTTAAATTTTTTTTTGGCGTGAAAATAACTCCGTATAAAATTTAATTTTAAAATTGTATTTATGAGTGTTTATGGGCCATTTTCACAACAAAGTTTCATAAGGAAACCCAGCTAAATTCTCAAAATTTTCCCTGCGGCGCCTATCGGCACCGCCTGCTGCCCCACCACGTGTTACAGTACTCATTGTCAGCGCCAAAAAATCAAATTTGCGCTGAAAATTTCAATTTTGATGCAAAAAAAATGTTTAAGGTGAGTAATAGTAAATTTAAAAAAATTTCTGGGTTAATCCGAAAAAACCCGAAACCCGATACCCGAAACCCGAGGTTTTTCTCAACCCGAAACCCGAAACCCGAACCCGAAATTTTTCGAGTGCCCGACCCAAAACCCGAACCCGAACTTTTTCTCAACCCGCGGCATCACTGGTTTGTGTTGGTCGAGACACCATTAATTGGGCCAACATTTGGACATTCAATTCCTTTGGCGTTAATCCCCCAAGGGCACGGTTAAAACCGCTTCCGGTCCGAACGCCGAATGGGCCGCGAATGCCGAAAGGGTCATAACTTTTTTTTGTCTTGACCAATCGATGAAATTGGCACCAACAGAATAGTCTCATTAAGTACTTGATATAATTAAGCAAAAAATAAAAGATTGAAAGTATTTCAAAAAATCTATGGCCAAAAAAGAGCCAAAAAATGGCCATTTTTTGGATTTTTCGTTTTTTGACCATAACTTTTTTATACTTTGCCCAATCAATTAAATTTTGCTTGGGGATAGCCTCAACTCAGCGAAAGCTATAATTTATTGTTATATTCGGCATAAATCCAGTGAGTCCGAAGAAAGTTATACTACTTTCGGCGTTGGGACCATTCGGCGTTCGGACCGGTAGCCGATAGAACAACAGATCGACTGCATTGACTTTTACGATACTTTTCGTCTATTTTTTGGATAATTAATTGGCTGACTCCGCATAATTCAACCGAAGAGTGGCCAATAGCATGTGAACGCGAACCCACCGAATCAGATGGGCCAAGTCGGACAATTCCTTGGAGAAACTCCAAAACGAAACGAAATGCCAAATTGGTTTTAATTTCAATGAACTTAAAGCAGAGTCCACATCAGTCAGTGCCATGGAAAATGGAACTTCAACGGCAAAAATAGACACAAACGAACAATCCAATAATAATTTGTTGGAAGATTAAAATATTGTATTAAATATTGGATGGATGGACAAAAGCATTAATTAGCAAAGTCAATGAAAGGATTCTCTCTGTCGAAAGGGCACTAAATTAAGTGCCAATCATCGGAATTTGCCGTCGCAAAGTGCCACCGACCGACCGACCGATCATTCCACACATTCGTTTCATAAATTGCTGTGCCGTCGTCAAGTGGCCATTTGATTGTTGTTTTCCACTTTTGTATTGGGCAACTTCCCCTCGCCGCCGTTCTTCCCACCAATTGAACCCGTCTGCAGAAAGTTCTCGTGCCATTTTTTGATTTGTTCTCGCGGCGGCGGATCCATGCCAAATTCAGTGCGATATCTGAGCAATCTTTTTCAGTTTGCCCACAATTGAGCTCACCTTCGCGCTGTTTGAGTGTACGAATTTGTCTCTTCAAACCAACAGACCAATTTTGCTCTTTCCAAAATGCTGAGAACGCGATAAGCCTTTGAAGCAGTGGCCATTATTTTATTCGTAATATTTAAAAAGGCCAATTTTTTTAAATTTGAAAATATTTACTTATAATTTGGTTTTAATTTATTAGCTGATAAATAAACTTGATCGATCGATCGATCGGGTGAAAGTTATTGCAGAGAAAAGAAAGTGAAAATTAGTAAACAATTGAAAGGGAAAGCAAACAAATGAAAAAAAAAGAAAAGTTGAAAGGGCGCCACAAATTGAAAGAGCTTTGGGCAAATCATTTGATGGCAATGGCTTTTAATAAATCAAATTATCGATCAGCGGCAAAAGGGTCTTTCTGATCAGTCAATATATCCGTTCGGTTCTTCTCTTCTGCCACGGCTTTGTCCCCCGTCGCAAAAGTCGCAGTTGAAAATTGATCAAACATTCGGAAGTTTATCCTCCGCGTCATTAATCTTCCAATTTATTTCGACAAATAAAATTAAAAGATTGTAATTGATTCGTTAATTAAATAGGTTTAAATCAAATTAAAGAAATTTTGTTTATGTAATTTATATGAATAATTTGCATGAAAAGCCATTCTCTTTAATGCAAAGTTTGAGCTCAATGATGTTTTCGCAGGTGCACCTAATTTTGAAATGCTTCTTTCATAATTCAATAAAAGGACACAAAAATGTATGTAAATGTAACGAAAAACAAAATAAATAAATAAATATTTTGTTTATTTATTTATTTATTTTATTGGACATCAAAAGAAAGCCTAAGGTCAGCAACAGCTGTGCTAAGAGATTAAGTTGGCCTGCAATTTTATATTTTGTGCTGGGGGAAAGAGTTCATTCATTCACTTTGACCGCAAACGGAGCGATAGCCAAAGGCATCGACGGCCATTGGGGGGGGGGGGGGGGGGGGGAGGGGATTGTTATTATCGGACGGATATTATGGCCGATTGTTATCGGATAATTATGGCCAATTGTTATCGGTATTATGGCCAATTGTTGTCGGACCGTCCATTCACTCACTCTCTTTCGTCCATTATTTAAATGGTTAAAACTTTTTCCAAATTAATTTGAATTTTGTTTAATTGTATTAGTTGAACCGATTAAACATTTTAATCATTGATCAGTTGCGTATTTTAACAATTCATTATTTACCATGAACATTCATTCCCCCGCCGCTCCTCGGCGTCCTTTCCGAGCCAATAATTATTGTCCCTTGGTTAAAGCGAATAAAAAAGCACCAAATTCATTTCCCTCCCCTGCGATGCTTCTTCTGCTGCTGTGCTGAAAAGTGTGTGAGCAGATAATTGACCCAATGGGGTCACTCATTCATTCATCGCCATCAATGCCCCCTCAAATCCCAATGGGATCCCCCGTCGAGCAAAAGTGTCCACTTCACTTACCCCCGTCCCCTCCATTCCCCTCCTCTTCCTTCCCCTTCGTTCCCCCTCCCTTCCTTCCCTTCCCCTCCCTTCCCCTTCCTTCCCTACCCCTTCCTTCCCCTCCTCTTCCTTCCCCCTCCCTTCCCATCCCTTCTCACTCTCTCCCCCTCCCTTCCTCTCACTTCCCACTCTGTCTCCCTCCCTTCCCCTTCCTTCACACTCTCTTCCCCTTCGTTCCCCCTCACTTCCCCTCTCTTCTCCCCTCCCTTTCCAATCCCTTCCCTTATCTTTCACACTTTTTGGGAAAAGGATGAGGGGATGGGTGATTGCGGAGCAGAAGGTTGTTTGTTCATCCTATCTCATCACCATCCATAAAGAGAAGGAAGCCGATGAGATGGATGCTTTCCGATGGGTTGGATGCTTGAATGAATTCTTTATGCCATCCCTTATTTTTTTTTGGCATTTGTCTTATCTATTGTATAAGCATTAAGGCATAACACTCAAGAATAAAGGATTAAAGTTGAGCTAAATACATTGAAGATGAAGCCAATTTGGGCACGGATTGATCAACCGATCACTTTGCCCTGTGAATTGGAGTCGGGCTTATCAGCTGCGAGTTCATCGGATCAGCTTGAATGGCGCAAGAATGGATCGCTGATTTTCAATGCTTTTGGCACTGAGCCCGGCTTTTTTGCTTCTGAATATCAGGGCATGTCGGACGAAGAAAATGAATCAAAATCCAAATAAATAGGACGCCTTTCGCGTGCTTCGGCCATGGACTTGACCATTCATTCAGTGGAGCCTAATGATCAGGCGATTTTTTGCTGTTCGATTAGTCGCTTCCCCCGAGGGAAAACTGTCGGCGGAAGAGAATATGGCAAATTAATTCGATTGATTGTCCATTGTCAGACATAATTTTTAATTTGCATCTTTTATTCGCCCATTTTCAGCTATGCCTCGCATTTTGGAGCCATTGGACGGGTCGAAAATAATTGCCAAGGAAAATATTTCCCTGCGACAAAATTGTTTGGCCGATGGAATTCCATTTCCGAGTATAAAATGGAGCAAAAAAATGGTAATTAACAAAAGATAATAATTATTAATTTTGTTTATTTATGTGCAGAAAGATGACAATTGGGTGACCGTAAGCAACAATAATCAGCTGACAATCGAACGATTCTCTGCCGACGATGAAGTCAATTCAAAAGATTCATTCATTTGAATTAAAAAATATTCGATTTGAATTATTTTAGGGCCAATTTAATTGCGAGGCGCAAAATTTCGAAGGAACGCAAAATGCCATTGTCACATTAAAAATGCGAAGTAACAAAATGATTATTGAAAAGGTTAAACTGTAAAGCATTCATTTAGGAGCATTGCGAATTGAGCGCGAAAATCCGTCACTTTTGAATAGAACGGCGCTCGAAGGGTCGTCGGTGTTTTGGCAATGTTCCGTTGAGGGCCAAAAGCAATTGGCCGCCGTTGGCAAAGTGCGCATTCGGTGGACAAAGGGAGGGAAGGCAATTAACGAATTGGCCATTGGCCTCAGGGCACATATCAATGTTCGAGAATTCAATTTTCCCGAAATGCTAAAATGATTAAGGACGGCTCTTTTGGCATAATGCATTTGCGCCGCACGGACAGCGGAGAATTTGAATGTTCGGCAACATTTTTGGGCTCATCAAACGATGATGTACTTTTGGAGAGTGATAATGTCAAAGTGCATCTGAACGTACAATGTGAGGAAATAATGGCCGGACAAAACCATTCAAAGTGTGCCCAAAAAATCTTCAGACAGACCTGAAATTTCCTCGGAAAGTCGTCGCCTTTATACGCTCGCCTCGGGCGATCCGGCGGATTTGGAATGTCTGATAATCGCTAATCCGTTGCCAACGGTTGTCAGATGGACAAAAAATGGACGACAAATGACCGCAAATGTGGAGAAAAGCCTCCAATGTAAATACAAAAGATACACTATTAAAAATGTATTTTTTTCAAGCGAATCAGCTACGAAGCACCGTTCACATTCCATCCGCTAATGTACATAATTCCGCCGGCATTTACACCTGCGAGGCGGAAAATGCCGTTGGAGTCACTGATCCGTCATTGGAGATTCATGTCGTGGTGGCAGAAGTGCCAAAATTCACCAAAATTCCAGCACCAAATTACTTAGTGAGAGCGGGAGAAAGGGTGGATATTGCATGCGAGGGATTTGCGGAGGTTCCGATCAGAAGGATTTGGATCCGAAAGGATAACGGGGTTTGGAGGGCGGGGGCGGAGGAATGTTTCCTATTTGTTGCTGTTAAGAAGCATCTTTCATTCTTGGAAAACAAATTCGTTCTCCCGCAAGTCACTCACTCTGACCATGGCTTTTATTGCTGCGTTTTGATCAGTTCCGTTGGGACCGTTTCGCGAGATGTGCAACTGATCGTTTATGTAATCAATACAAATATTGTGTGTCATTTTTGGTTTTGTTTTCCTTAAGGGGACTGCCCCTCAATGTGCGACAAAAGTTCGCATTCATTGCGAGCGACAGCAACGCTTTTCCGTGCATTGGACGCAAGGATATGCCGGCGGAAATTACTCGCAAAGTTTTCGCATTTTCTATCGACAACGAATTAAACGCAATGGATCAAATAAAGAAGAGACGGAAATTTGGAAGGTCACTGACTACACCGAACAGTCCGACATGCATTTGGATGACTTGGCATTGTTTGGGGAATACCAACTTCAGCTGGAAGCCAGCAACCGTATCGGTGCCATCAATTGTACCGTACCCGGCACTCATTACAGTAAGCCAAAAAGAATAAATTGCCTTGTGTAAATGTGTCGACATTATTCAGCATGTTCAAAATTGGAAGAGCCGTCAAATTTCCTTCTCCGAGATGAAACGACCAAAGCGGAAAAAGCTATAATTTTACAATGGGACGAAGTGAAAGAAGCGAATTCGTACAAAATTAAATTTCGAAAACATTGCGAAGGGAACAGAGAGAACGGCGCCATTTTCCAAGAAATTGTGCGAATTAATTTTGTCATTTTTAAGCAATATTTTTAGGTTCAAACTTCTGAGACAATTTATAAATTGTCTTCTTCAGACAAACTGAAACTAAACGCAAAATGTTGCTATGAATTTGTTGTCCAATCAGTCCGATTGCCTTTTCCCAACTCTGATCACTCCGCAGCGATCGCTTACCCCAGCAGCAGTGATCAATCATTTCCCTTGTTCTTTTGCAAGTGTTATGCCATTTTAGGCTGCTCCTTTGACATTAATCCGTCAAATTCCATTGCCATTTTTCTTTTTTCTTCTTGTGCACTTTTTCTTCTGTTGTTGATGATCATCTTCGCTTTTTTCTATTCCCTTCAACGGCACCTAAACGGTTCAAATAATGGCACAAATCTGGCGGCAAAATTGTGCCAAAGGCAGCGCTTTAATCAGAGAAAAAGTTTTTTTTTATTATAAGAGAATGAACCTCAAAACTCATTTCAGTTGGCAAATATGGCAAAATTGGCGGGGAAAGTGAAGAAAAAGCATCTTTGCCAGACAGCTTTGATTAGTAAGTCTCACCCTCATTGTAATTGCAATTAATTAATCTCAACCAAATCCATTGATTGTATTATTTAAACAAATTTAGCTCCTCCTCTCATTGTGACAGCACTTCCACAACCGCCAGCGTTTACGCCCAATGTGCCTTTGGGCATCCAATTGCCATCACTCGCAAATTGTTCCCCGAAAATTACATTTGTACAAAATTCGCGCGCTTTGATGAAGAGGCGAAGGATGAGGATAATAAATCAGAAGAGGTAAACAATTAACTGTTTGTTACCTTGGACATGAGAAAATGACAAAATATTTTAAGTGTTTTGGCCACTTCCCCAACGATGACATCGCATTTTTGAATGATTTTAATGGAATAGCAACAATTTCTGATAACCTTAACGAAAATAATAAACCCAACAATAAAAATGACAACAAATTCAATTGGTTATCCGAGAAATTCGATGATAGTTCGAATAAAACATATGCCATCTGCATGGAAATGGTCTCACTTTCAGTAAAAACTAATAAAATGTCGAAAATTGCCTAGAAATTGGCCGATGGAGAAATTGAGGAGAAGCGAAACGCTGTGGGGGAAATGCTGCGAGAAAAATATATTTTTGCTGATGCGGAACTGAACATTCTGCAGGAATTACGCATTGAACAATTGCGAAGAGAATTGTCGAAGAATTCGATCGAATGATTCTTCAACAACAAAAAAAGACGTTAAATTAATGAACAGCATCCAAATTCATAAAGCCGAGGAGCTTATCCTATACAATTTGTATCCAATTTAGAAAATCACCCGATTTAGAACGAACATCGTCGAATTTTGACGAACATTGCCAAACATGGGGTTTAAAACATATGAACACTAAAAACTGAGTGCGGGTACGATCCTACATAGTAATTCGAACAAGTCTGTAAAATCTTAGGTCTCATGTTCATTCCAACTTGTAAAACATCAAACAAACATTTCAACATTTAAAAAATGGCAGAAATGTTTGTTCGATGTTGAACATGTTAGAATGAACATTTAGACTTGAAATTTTACAAGCTTATTCAAAATACGACTTAGAATATTTTTTGAACTTAAGTTGTGAAATCGGACCTTTTTTACCTCATGTTCGGCAATATTCGTCAAATTACGTTAAATCGGGTGATTTTCTAAATCGGGTTCTCAATAAATGTTTACGCCGCGTCGCAAGAATTAAGAAATTTAGAGGTTAATACAGTAAATCTCAGATTTTGATTTAAAAAACATTTTGACAAATTCAATTTTGAACTCCATCTTTGTGCTTCTCACTGAAATAAAAGGCTACTTACATAAATTATTTGCAAAATCCTCTTTTCTCCTTACTGAAAGCCCTCCACCCCTTCCTGGGAACACATTTAGTACCTTCAATAGTTGGAACTTTTTGGCTTAATGTTCTTTTCTTAAGGAGATAGTTAATTATAAATTCCAAAAAGATGAATAAAATTCGTATATTCGGCAGAGGCCTGCAGAACGAATCGGCTCAAGTTTTTTTGTCGGAGGAAGGACTTCGAAATGCTATTCTAACAATCTATGGGAAGACACTCAACAAAGAACAGGCGAAAGAGATGCGCGGAGAGATCATTAAGCGATACAAAGAGAATACGGACGAGGCCATGGAAAGACTTTACGAAAGGGAAGAGGTTTGTAAAATAGTACTCAGCAGTTTAAATACCTAAATGTATGTATATATCAAATGGGTTGGTTTTCGCAGACCGCGAATCGGTTAGAATCTCACAATTTTAACTCATTCATTGCAACTTTTTTTCAAGGTGCGCAACATGCTGACGAAGCTGAGTAGCCTAAAGCATCGTACAGAATTAGACAAGGAGAACAAGAGGAAGTCATGCGGTGATACGACGTTGAAAATGGACACTCCGGAGAAAATTATATATGGAGTCACGCGAACATTGTTGGTGGCACATAAGGAAAGGCTTGCCAAATTGAGGGATCATTTGCTTGCGCAAAACGAGGTGAGAAGTAAAGAAAATTCGTTTTAAAGTAGTGCCCTTTTAGGGGGGAGAGATTCGTACCACTTTTACTCCCCTCCCCACTGGATAGGTCCCTGGTACAACCTCAATACCTAGGTCCCTGGTACAACCTCAATACCTACTCGGTAAGCGAATGGATAGTGGTATATACCCCCAACTTCCCCCCACCCCCAGTTTTAAGCAAAATTTTTAAACCTTGAGGTAATTTATTAATCTGTTGACTTTAGGCTGATGGGAGCGAATAGGGAGAAAGATCTGAGAAAATTCCTGTGTTTGTCATGTGATACAATTAATTCATAAATTTAATCCCATTGTTTTTTTGTGATGACTTTAACCTCCCTATTATGTATGTGAAAAGACCAAAAATAAATAAATAAGATTTATTCTTTCACTTTTTGAAGAAATTGAATATGGTCGTTTGTTTGCTTCCTCCGTTTTCTGACGTTGCTTTTGTCTTCGCCGCTTTTGATTCCCTTTTGATGAGCTGAGCCATTGGTCTTTTGGTTGGCGGATGGGCTGGGAAAAGGTTCTTGGCTTCTTTTTCACTTTTTCCCTTTCCGCTCGGACGATGCTCATCGACCTTTAAGGCATGGACTTAAAACGGTATAAATAATTAAATTCTCCTATGATGGCATCTGTTTATACACTTTTCATCAATCGGTCTTGGTGCGGATCAGGTGCAGCGGGTTGAGAAAAATATCGGATCAGCCGAAAAAAAAGCGGGTTGTAATTTCAAGACAGGGATTCGAACCCAAGTAAATTCAAAACCAAAACTAGAGCCCTAACCATTTACGGGCCTGGATTAGGCCATTATAAAACAAAGGATTATCAAATCAAAATTTTATAATTCAATATATTTCCCATTCCCTCTTCTCACTCATATCAGCATTCTTGCCAATGCGAAAATCTGCATGAAAAAGTTCGGGTAGGGTCGCCCGAAAAGTTCGGGCTGGGTTTCGGGTCGCCAAAAAGACCGGGTTTCGGGTAACTCGCGGCAACCCTGGTGCGGATATAATGGACTCCTAGGGGGTTTCCGTAACATTGCCTTTTTTTGTACAGCGTTATTCTCTGCTTCGCCTTCACCGACTTCCTCCATGTCCTCGTTGTCTTTTGGAAGGGAAATTGGGCTGAGGCCGCTGCAGTCCGACTGATTGGAAAGGCACTGAGAATAATCTTTTTTCGGTTTTCATTTCATTGTTTAAGATTGCAAACCTTGTGCCTTTTTCTAGCAACAATCTCATTTTTGTCCAATATGTTAAGCGCTTTCTCAGCCTCCGAGTTGATCAGAAACCCTTTTAATTGCATGGGGAGCTTCTGATCGATCCAATCCGCCTTGAAAACATCGTCAAGCGACTTAAGGGTTAATGTTTAAAAATTGTGAGACTGAGTGATAGTGATCGGTGTCCGGTTCAAGTAATGACTCTTCAATATGTACTTTTAAGCCATATTCTAACAGTTCCCCTTCCTTACAAAACAATGCCAATGGCATTTTTTGAAATTACAATTTTATTGAATTTGCATTTTTGAGAAATCCTAGTCGATGATCAATTCGTTTTTTGGTTACCAGACCTCAATGGGAATTGACTGCACGGAGAATATGCTGCAAATGTCAACCTTTGCCAAGCATCGCTTTGCTCTGTCCAGCTCCTCTTCTCGGACAATGGCACAATGCTTTTTGCCAATTTCATCCTTAGGAGGTCCCAACAGATAATAAGTGGCGGTTACATTTGAATTAGAATCCAAAAATTGCTTCAGAAGTCTAAATGAAATTTGATTTTAAAAATTAGAGCGAGAGGGTTCACTGAAGTAACACACTTTTGAGTTTGAAAAACATCCAACGGCGTGTGACGGAGAATATAAGTGGCGGTCACAACGCTTTGTTTGACCAAAACCAATTGAATCAAAAGTTCCAAAAATTCCTCCGGTCGCTTCCCATGCTCCATAATTATTTAAATGAATGTTGTTGTTTTAAATAAAACTAGAACGAAAGAAATGTATATAGCATTGCACACATATATTTTAAAGAAAGCAAAATTTAGAAAATAAAGGAAACAATTCATTTAGCCAAGACCCTATAGAAGAAAGAAATAGTTCAGGTTAGACGACTAGGGACATAGGAATTTTAAGAAATAGTGCGAGTGTTTCTCTGACTTCCTCTCCATCTTTCAAACCTATCAAATAAGATTCATTTAAAAATGTCTTTCCTATATAAGAAAAACCAATGCAGTTGCCTATCGGCGTGCTCACTTTCAGACTA
The DNA here is from genome assembly GCA_024500135.1 of Heterodera carotae. Classification (NCBI taxonomy): domain Eukaryota; kingdom Metazoa; phylum Nematoda; class Chromadorea; order Rhabditida; family Heteroderidae; genus Heterodera; species Heterodera carotae. The sequence goes on along the minus strand of JAKKIK010000720.1, from coordinate 4,898 downwards.
GCGTGGTTCTCTCCCATTACTTGGGTCAAAACCAGCCTTTCTGTTGACGGCTCCCGTGCCGCTGTTGCTCTCTTCGGGGCTTCAGTGCTGCACGGTCACAAAAGAGCCAACAAAACACTGAAAAGCATGCAACTCTCCCGGCCAAAATTGGTTTTCGGTGGATGAGTGGACGAAAACGCAAAAGCACGCCAGGCGAAGCCCTCTGCTCGGTCGGAGGACGCTCTTTTTACATTTTTCTTCATTAAAAAAATATTCCGAATTCGACCCCATTTTCCAAAATAATTTTCCTTTTCTTGCTTCTATTCGAAAACTAATAATAAAAGCGTTAAACTAATTAACTCAGACAAAATATTTTTTGTTTATTCACCCAAGCATTAACACGAACGGATGTTTTGGAAAAGTTTGAATTTTCGTTCTTAAAATTTCAAGGGTGGAGGATCACAAAAGTAAATACTTAATTTATTATTTGTTGTCTTGTTTTTTTATAAATGCATAAATGGAATGAATGCATATTTGTATTTGTACATATTTGCTGAGCTTCGTCCGTTTGTCTGTTGCATTGTGTCTTCTTTATTCATAGAATTTGCACGAATTCCCTTCAGATTAGGCCTGCTCTCTCTCATATAAATTTCTGAAAACCTGACCAAAAAAAGGGAGGGAAATATTTAATTGGGTGTTCTAAACTGCCAGAGAGGTAGTAATTGCTGAAAGGGGCGGGGGTCATTAATTATTTATGATAAATTAATTATTTGAAATTAGTCCTTTTTAATCGAAAAGCTTAGCCAATTCCTTTGCATTTTCCTTGGCCAACAACTGGCTTCGGTGCTTGTCAACAAACACTTCCACTTGCGCAAATTTACCCAACAAAATTGGCCAATTAGCCAGCAGCCGTTCATCTGCGCTTTCTCCAAGTGCCATATTCTCCAAAGTTGCCAGCCGAAGTGCCTCCAACAATTTGTTGCATAGAACTTTCATTGAATTTAACTAAATAATAATATTATTTATTATACATTAAAAATAATGGTTTGAGCTTTAAAAAGGACCTGAAAGTTACGGAAGAGCAGAAAGGCCGTGGAGAGACTGAGCTGAGCATGGGACAGCTGTAAGCTGATCAACGATCGGCTCAGCCAGCAAAAATCCTCCAGCAAATCCGTGCTAAAATGCAGCGCCCCGGGCGCCTCCACCGCTGAGGGCTCAAAGCCCTTTTGGGGAATTCCCTCTCCCATGGCTATTTCTTGCCCATTATTTGCGACAAAACTATCCCCGAGCCCACTTTCCTCCATTTGAGCTCCCTGCTGCTGATCAACTTCTCCCGAATTAGCGAGTGTCAGCAAAGGATTGTTCTCCTTCAGAGGTTGAAGTGCGTTGAACAAAATGGCAGGCAGCCAACCCAATTGGTGCAAGCTAACGGCGGGATCCAACTGAAAATTTGACGGGGATTTACAATTTGAAAAGTAATTTATTTGCAAATTCGAAAAGATACAGCTGCAAACTCGGCGAAACTGTTGCCAAATGCGACCATTCTTGCCAACAAATGGCCCCACAATTTTGTGAATTGATCCTCCGCCTCAGCTCTCCCAAACTGCTCCATGTCCATCTCCAAGGGCTTGTCCACTCGTGCACAAAATTCTTTCGCGCATTTTCTTACGAACGACCGAACGCGAACACTTTCATCCCCGTCGATTGCTTCTTCCATAAGCATCGCTCTTCTGACACGGTTTTGCACTCTTTCCAAATGCTTCCGAATGCGATTTCGCTCAATCAACGACTTTTTGGCGACACGTTGCGATTCGTTCAGAACCACTAATTTGGGGGGGGGGGGGGGATAAATACGACAAATTGGTGTTATGTCCAGTTTGTAGTTTGTGCACTCCTTTTCTAAATTTACTCACATTGAGGGTCCATCCCCTGTGCCAAACATTTGTCCAACCGGCACTGCTGACATCCATTTCGGGTGTCCTTTCCGATTGCACACTTTTTATGTCCCTTACATTCAAAATGCATCGATCTTTGAAATGCCCGTCTGAAGAAACCCTTGCAGCCTTCGCAGGTGATGGCCCTGCCAAAGAAAGGACATTCGAGACTGAAAATTATTCGTTCGAGACTTAACCAGACACCGAGATTTAAAAACACGAACTTCCCTCGAGTCGGAACCGAGACTATCGAACGTCACTAACATTTAGGTAGCTTCTGAGTTATTCGGAAACTGACCGATAGTGCAGTCCGGTGGCGCTGTCCCCGCAGACCACACACTTTTGGCCCCTGGACAGGTAGCTGGGCAAGTAGGGAGCCTTTGGATCTAAGAGGAAATTGATACACTCAAAAAGCTGTTCTTTTTAACTAAAATCTTTTTGCGAATTCAACTTTTTGGCTACTTTATTTGGAATGGATTCATTGAGAGGGTACTGTACCTCTCTCTCTCTCTCCTTCTCTCTCACTTTCTCCCTCTCTCTCTCTCTCCTCTTCCTATTATCTTCAACCCGCCGAGTGCCGATTCCTATTCCTTAACCACTGTTTGCTTCCTTTTTCTCCCGCCACTTTTGTTTTTCACAACCATCGGCAACAGAAGCAGAGATGAGCGGAATGAGGTCACTCACTGCTTCCCCCCCGGTGTCCACTCTCGGCCCATCGGTCGGGAGAGAGAGAGAGAGAGAGAAAGAGAGAGAGAGCAGAGATGGGACGGGCAGAAGAAGAGATGACCCGGCTTGGGCAATTGCATCATAATCAACGACGGGAGATGGACAGAATGGAGAGAGGGAGCCCAATAAACAATTGGAGGATGAGCGAGAGGAGAATGCCGTTGCATTGGGCACGGAAAGGGGCTAAGCGGGAAGGGAGGGAGGGGGGGGGGGGAGGGGGTCGAGAATAAATGGCGACTCGAGAATAAAGAATAAATGGAGTCAAAAATAAATGCCTTCATCCATCCCATTCTGCACAAACAATTCAATTCCCCCCCCCCCGGACAGTTTTATCCCTTTTTTGTCATCGCACTATCCCTATCAAAACCGGCGATCCCTGACTTGGAGTGCCAAAAGTTCGCTTCGGTTTTCAGAAGTGAGCGATGAATTGAAAACATTTTTACAAAAACTATTATACAAAAGCAGCAAGCAGTCTCAGTAATAAAAGTGTAAAAATGCTTTTTTTGTGTAAAAGGGATGGATTTGTTGCTTTGATCCGCCGATTTGTTTGATTAAATCTAAACAAATGTTTTTCGGGGAGAAAAAGGAACATTCATCAGTGAAAAAAAACTCTGTATTGATGGCATTTGTTTCCACAAATATCCAACATAAAAATTAGCAAAATTTGACGGAATTGAAAGTGTTACAAATATTCATATATTTAATTGCGGACTGATCAACTTTAGAACAAACATACCCCGAACTCTGATTCGACCATGCACTGGCGCCATTCACTAATAAAATACTAAATTGGAGCAAAGCTGGGATTTAGGGTTTTGGGTACAAAATTTATACGCCTAAATTTTGCCGAGATAATTTGAAGAAGAGAAACGGAGAAGAAAGGGCTGACTGAGTTTGGGGGCGGATGAATGAATTGGGCGTGTCACTGTAGCGAGGGGAGGAGCAACCATTGAGGTTAGGGGGACACTGAATGAATGAACAAGAGTGAGGGGCCGGGGCCGAAGACCGGTCGAGAAATTTAATTTATTTAAATAAATAATCTCTTCAAAATGGACAAGAAATAATACAATTAAAAATTAAAACAATTTTTTATCTTTGTCTTTCTTTTGGCATCAAAAATTACCATCGCCCTTTTGTGTGTCAAGATGAACCCGCTAAATAAATGCAAACGGGATGAATTTAAATTCGGTGCCATTTGCCCACTTTCTTCCGTTTCCGTCGGATTATTCCCTCCGTCGCTGCTAACTGCCCCTAAACCACTTTTTCGCTTTTACGATAAAACTGTTCTTGTCTCACTCGATGGGTTGTCCGGCATCTGTTCCCAACATGGCAATCCGTCACTTTCGATGCCCAAAACTCCCGCCGAAGGCGTCGTTTTCTCGGTCAGTAAAAGGAAAATATAAAAATAAATTAAAAGTATGTTATGCATATCTGTTGGATTATTTGGCATTTGGTCCCATGTCGGATATCCAGCATCTTCGATTTTGATCGGACGAAATGAAGGCTGTTCGGGTTGGCCTGTTTCATTTGATTCAACGAGTAACAAATATTAATTATTCACTTTTAAACTACCATCGCCCCGCAGGGCTCCTCCGCTGTTTTTAGGGGTACTGAACCAATCGATTTGGCCCATTGACCCAATGGACAGAAACACTGCCAAAAGTGAAAATGACGTGACGATGGCCGAAGTGATGCGCATTTAATAAACTTTTTTCTAACGGAAAACTTTAATTTGTTATGCCATTCACTTAAACCGAAATGAAAAGAACAAATAACAAAAAATAAAGTGTTGAGCACAATTCCTTTTTGTACAAATGATTTTGTCCTTTATTTTGTCCAATTTATGTAATCCTTGCGACAATGCGACATCGCCAAAAGGAAGGGACAATGGCGCGGAGGAGAAATTTGCTGGCGAGAAGAGTTGCAAAGGAGAGAGAGCTACTGCGGTAGTCGGCGGATGGTTGCAAATAGCAACAATTTTAGTTGTCATATTTGGACCCACCCGTCCGCCCCGCGTCCGTTTGCCTCGTCATCATCCCATTCCACAGAACAATGAAACGGATTAAATTAACAGCATATATTTAATTTAATTAACATATGCTAAATGAAGATTTTTGGGTACTTATCCCTTTTGCGACCCCCCCTGAAACTTTTAAATAAAAAATCGATTCTAGGGTAATTTAGTGCGCTGATTACGAATATGACATTTACTTTTCCCAAATTTCGAATCCCGGACCCGAATTCGAACATTGGCATTAT
>JAKKIK010000719.1:0-24540 GCA_024500135.1 Heterodera carotae | reverse complement strand
GGTAAAACCCCCCCCGCGGGGGCCCTGGTGGCCCCCCCGCCTATTGGGGGTGCCAACCCCCCCCGGGCCCCCCCAGTGTTTGTCTTCAACTCTGTCCCCCCCCCCCCCCCCCCCCCTCAGGACACACAATTCAGTCTCACACCCCCATGCCCATCCCCCCCTAATTTGTAAGGGGCCAACACATATCCATCTTGATCATCCGAAATAAACGGACGGTAGTACCACCAAATTTGGTTCCTAAACACTGCGCCAAATGATGGCCCGGCAAATTTGGGCGGTTAAATTCAAAAAATTGTATTTTCCACACTTAAATACATAAAACAACCAAGAAATGGTCTTGAAAGTCGTATGGTTGATTTGAAAAAATGTTTGTTTTTGGCGGAACATTTCGCCAATTTATCTCTCTTAAATTTGAGTCAGAGAAAGGGGCCGGAAAAATAAAAATAAATTATTTTGCAACAATCGCAGTGCTCGAAACCATTTTTTTCAACGAAAAGATTGGGCGGACAGACGATAAATGGATCATCATCACATTTAGCCCATCATTGTCGTTGATGGGCCGCCAGCCGCCTGTTCCCGAATATTTGTGTCGGGGAACGCATTTGTTCGGGACGGGGACATATCCCCGCAAATACCCCGATTATATAAAAAAATTCTTGAAAATTTAGGTTTCCTTCCTGATCCGCCATCGAGGCCCAAAAAAGTCGAATGTGGGGGAAGAGCCCCCAAAAAATCTCGGCAATTTCAAAAATGTCCGGGAACAGGAAAAGCCCTAAAACACCGGTGAGGAACCCCACATATATATATATATATATATAATATGTATTATATATATATATATATATATTATATATACATATATACAATTATTGATGCAATAAGACAGCATTTCAGTTCAAGAATTTGAGGGCAATTATGTGCCAAATCTCGCAAATTTTGCTTATTTGTTAGCCATTACCTCCAGCCAACAGGCAACCACTTTGTTGTCCCGTTTAGGCTTGATGGAAGTGCCAAGTGCCACCTTTTTAATCATTTGATTGATTTGATTGAGTGATTTGAGAGGGATCAAAATATTTTGAAATCGGACGAAATGCCAAACGGGCAAAGTTAACATTTTGGAAACGTTGAGGGCCCCCGGGGGAGACATGAAATTGAGAAGGGTGAGAGAGGGCAAGGAATGAATGAATTGTGCCCACTGACTGACCCCCGCCGCCGCCGGAGGGCAACAAACACTTTACACATTAACGAGACGGCGTTTCGAGAGTGATGTTGGGGGGGGGGGAGAGACGAGCCAATTGGCGCTGCAAACAGTTGGCTGACCGACGACCGATGGATTTTCAATGTGACAAAGTGCCGACCCCGGCGGGGGGACAAAGGCGCTGGGGCGACAAGAAAATGGGCAAAAAGAATTTTGGAAATTTTGAAAATAAATTTTAAAAATTTAAATTTTTACGTGGTTCAGACAAAAATCTCGGCACATGGGTTTATTATTATTGTCAAGAATAAACTTTTTAAAAATTAAAAGGACCAGCGATGGAGAGACAAAGAATCGCTAGTGTACTGTCATACAACGAGAGATTGGACAAAACAATTAATTGATAGAAAAACCGATTAATTGGACCGGTAAAAATGTTGATAAATTTCAATACCAATAAAATGATCAATTAATTGGTTGATCCGAGTTTCCGATCTCTACATACAACCCTTCTTAAAAAGGGGGCTCTATTTTAGGGAATGGGTTTTATCTACGCAAATAAAAATTATTTATTTTTATTTTTTTTTGAAAAACCGGCAATTTTGACTAATTTTTTTTTAAATTCTATTTTTATGCCGAAACATGTTCCGTTGCCATGGCAATGTCATCATTGGAAAGTGTCAATGCCAACAATGGCGGTAAAAAAAATGCCCATCAATCCAAAGACGGACGGACGACAAGATTTTTAAATGCATCTCCGAAAATTTGCAAAATTTTTTTTGTCTTTTACCCCTCCCCCGAAAATAGTGTATTAAATGGACAAATAAATGCCATTTTTGTTGAGGCAACATTTTGAATGAGTGCCGCCGGTGCCGGCCAACAACAACAATTGCGTGCCGCGTTCAGTTTCGGCTTTGCGCATCGGCTGGTGCGCAAGTGCGGCGCGACTGCCGGCGTGTTCGACGCCAGCGGCACGGAACAGCTGGTGGTCGGCACGGAGACGGGCAAAATATGCCTGCAGGGATTAGGTGAGTGCAGTTAGACGACGGCATGCCGTTCCCGAAGTTATTCGACAGTCCATTCGCCTCGAGAATTAGACCCCGGAATGCCATCCCCGACTTTTTTTGATCAAATTGTTTCGCTAATTGGGTTGAAATGCCATAAAAATGCGTACAATACCGTGTTTCCGTTAATAGCCAGCCGCATGGGCGGCACTATTTTTCAATACCTCCTTTAGTAAGGTAGGGGGTTTCAAATAGAGGGAGGCACCTCAATTAGAGGAAATACAGTAAAATTGCAGAGTCTGTGTTCAATGTCAACGAGCAAATCACGTGTTTGGCCATTTATCCCAGGCTGCAAACGGACGCCGACCATTATGACGTGGTGCTGATCGGAACAACGGTAGGCATTTTTGGTAGATTCAATTTTGATCAATTGATTGACCAGATGGCATTTAATTGATTAATAATTTGTTTGAATTAAAATAAGTTGCCATTAAAATTAGTGCCATTTTAACCAATTTATTGATCAGTGACCATTTAATTGGTTGATTCAAAATTTGGCCCACTGATCAGTTAATTGGACGGTTACATTGGCTGATCAGTTAAATAAGAGATAGGCCAAAAAATGGCAAGCCCTTCAATCATTGTGTTTGATCAGATTTCTGGGGGCTCCAATTAATTGATCAAAATACGCCGATCAGTGGCTTAATTATAATTTTTGCCAGGGCAACCTGCTGGCGCTGGATGTGTACAACAATCGGACGTAATTACAAAAATGCCTACAAAAATTGAAAAAAATAAAAAAAAAAAGACTTTTCCATCGCCAAATGCCCGAGGGCGTCCATTGCTTACGCGTCGGGCACGTGGACGGGCACCGCGACACGCGAGTGATTGTGTGCGGTTGCGGCACAACAATTTGGGGTGGGAATGAAATCATTAATTTTAATTAAAAGCATAAAATAAGATTTGAAAATAATTAAAATTATTGTTTTTCCTATATTAGAGCCCCCCCCCCCAATTAAAATTACTGTTTTCCTATATTAGTGCTCCCCAATTAAAGTTATTGTTTTTCCTATATTAGAGCCCCCCCCCCCAATTAAAATTACTGTTTTTCCTATATTAGAGCCCCACCAATTAAAATTACTGTTTTTCCTATATTAGAGCCTCCCCTCCAATTAAGACACTCTAATAGATGACTTTAATTGTGCCCCTCTATAAAATATTAAATTAACTAGGCTTCCGTTTGGACGGCACCGATGTGTTCTGGACGGCACTTGGATGTGAAGTGAATGTGATTGAGCTGTGCGACATGGACGGAGACGGACAAAATGAGGCAAAAATTTTATTTTTAAATTATTTTAAATTCAAATAAAACAAAATTATAAATTGAATATTTTTTCGAGATTTCAGATGATTGTTGGCACCAATGGCACCGACATCAAAGTGAGTTGATCAGCAAACATTGTTTTGGACTTTTCTGGTTCAGGTGCTCAAAAATGCGTCCTTTTATGCCGAATTTGACGAAGGCGATCCGACATTGGCACTTTGTGCCCTTGGGTAATTTTCAAGAATTTTTAATTCTTACAATTTACCGTTGCATTCTCCATATTAGAGCCCCACCTCCCCTTCCAATTAAGCACCCATATTAATAGGGATTATAAATAAATCCGTTATCCAATTAAGACACTCCCCTTCTAATTAAGCCCCCCCCGATAATTAAGCACCCCCCTCTGATTGAGTCCCTCCCCCTTTAATTAACTCCCCGCTTCCAATTAAGCCCCCATATTAATAGGGATTATAAATAAATCCCGAATCCAACTAAGGCGCTCCCACTCTAAATAAGCCTCTCCCCCTGTAATTAAGTCCTTTTTCTAATTAAGCCCTCCCCGTAATTAAGCCCCTCCCCTTCTAATTAAGTCCCTCCCTCCACTTTTAATTAAATCCCTTTCCCTTTAAAGGCCTGCCCGCTTCGCGTTCGGCCTCGTCTCCGGCGTGGTGGGCGTGTATGCCAACGGCGAGCGTCTGTGGCGCGTGAAGACCAAGTCGCCCATTGTGGCGCTGCACCAATTTCCGGGCAATACACGTGTCACATGCGTATGGCAGAATGCCAAAGTGAGTATTTATACTTTTTTATGTCGCGCCAAATTCAAAATTCCTATTTCCCACGCCAAATTTACGATTGACATCCGTTCCGTAAGCACGGGCGAAATTTGTGCCAAGGAACAGGTGGAGGGCGGCGGAGAACTGAGTGCCGCATTTCTGGCCGACCTGGCGGGTGCCAAAAATTTTTATTACCCCTAAAAAAAATTCTTTTTTTCAGGCTCCGGTCCATTGGACAGCGGCGAACCGCAACCCCAACTGACATTGGCATTTTGCAATGGGCAGGGTTAGGCAAAAAAAAATTTTTTTTTTGAATTAAAAAAAAATTTGCTGGCACAGTTCGAGCCCTGGAATTTCGCAACGAGAGGGCCAATGATGAAGGACAGCTGTTGCGTGAGATCAGTCAACGAAAGCATGCGCTGCTGGTGAACACTTAAAAATATTTGATGGACAAAAATGGCGCCAGTTCCAATTGTCCGGTGGCCAATTGTCAGCGTGGCAATTGTGTCCATTTGTCCGGGTGACCAATTGCGCCCAATTGTCCGGGTGACTAATTTCGTGACCAATTGTCCATTGAGTATTTGCGGCCGCCCAATTGTGCGGGTGACCAATTGCGCCCAGTTGTCCGGGAGACTAATTTTGTGTCCAATTGTCCGGGTGACCAATTGCGTCCAATTGTCCGGGTGACTAATTTCGTGACCAAATGTCCATTGACTACTTGTGACCGCCCAATTGTGCGGGTGACCAAATGCGCCCAATTGTCTGGGAGACTAATTTCGTGTCCAATTGTCTATGTGACTAATTGCAACCGCCCAATTGTCCGGGTTCATTAATTGTCCAAGAAATGGTAGTAATTCACAATGTCTATGTCGCCCACTTGTCTCGGCATGACAATTTGTTGTTTTGTCCAATTACCGTCACATTTTCAAGGAGGAGCTAAAGGCGTACGAGCGACGGGGCAGCACCAACGACACTGCGGAGACGGGAGATGCCGCTGGCGTAGGCGCGGAGCGCTCGATGATTCCGCCTGGCACAATGCTAAGTGTGTGACATTGGAAAAGATACCATAGTTGCTAAAATAAAGACCCCCGGGACTCTATTTTTCAACCCTCTCCTCCCCACGTCAAAAAGGGGCTTGTATTTCAGGAAATACTATTCCTCTGGGGGAGGGCTCAACTCATGAGGGAGGGAGCTCTATTTCTTTGTGGGGTGAGGGGGGAGGAGGGGGCTCTATTTCTTGGGGGGGGGGCTTTATTTCTTGGGAGGAGGGACCTCTATTTCTTTGGGGGTGGGGGCGGGCTCCATTTCAAGTGGGGGGCGTGGGGAGGAGGGGGCTCTATTTCTTGGGGGGAGGGGCTCTATTTCTTGGGGGAGAGGGGGCTCTATTTCTTGGGGGTGCTTTATTTTATTGGGAAAGGGGCTCTATTTCTTTGGGGGTGAGGGGGAGGAGGGGGCTCTATTTCTTGGGGGGAGGGGGCCCTATTTTTTGGGGGGTGAGGGGGGAGGAGGGGGCTCTATTTCTTGGGGGAGGCTTTATTTTATTGGAAGAGGGGCTCTATTTCATGGGGGGGATCTATTTAGGTGCCTAATTTTTCAATTAAATATTTTGAATTCTTGCTATTTTGCAGGCTGTACGCTTGACCTGTTAACCGCTGCGGAACAGACGGCGGCGGCAAATGCCGCCGCCGCGTCTTACGATGACGGCATTGTCAGTAGCGCGACAGTGAGCAATGCACTGGCGCCGGCAGCGCCGCGCCATGCCGCCGCCGTTGGCGACACGCTGTGTGTGCGGCTGGCACTAAGCAACGAAGTGCCAATCCGGTTTTTGTGCCATATATTTGAATTTTGGGTTAAGCGCCCCCTGCCCCCCGGCATTTTTCCCCCGAAGGCAATCCCACATTAAATATGGCATTATTTTTGCTTTTATTCATAGAGCTGTGCTGCTATTCGCCGAAGGCATTTTTGACCAGGAATGTTTTGCAATGTAATTCACATTTTTTTATTATTTTTGTTTAAATTTAATTTTAAAATTAATTACCGCATTCCTGTATTTGAGTCCCCCTCCACCCTCTAAAATATTTTACATTTTTGAGGGGGGATGCCTCCAAAATAACGAGTCTTCTCTCTAATAAAGTTTACTCCAATTTGAGGAGGGTTGAAAAAAATAGAGCCTCCAGTGGGGCTCTAATAGAGGAAATACTGTATTTTAATTAATAATTTTTGTTTAATTGTAAAGTCATCCGAATGGAAAGGAAAGTGCCGAAATGGTGGTCCAATTCAATCCGGCCAAAAATGTGTTGGCCGAGCTGTTCATCAAAGTGTTCGCCGGCTTTTCCACCGAGTGCATTTTTATATATTTTTATTTATTTAAATTTAAATTAAAAAATTAAATTTTGAGGCGCCATTTGCGCGTTTTTGAGGTCAATCAGCTGTTGCCACGTTTTGTGACCTTTGTGCCCGTTGACTCAAATTTTGGAGGTCACCAAATTGTCAGTAAAATAATTTTCATTTTTTTTGTTTTGTTTTTTAGAGACGCCTGAGGCCTTTGTGGCATTTCGTTTACACTGTCGCATGGACCAATTGCGTTTATGGTCGTACAAAAATATAATTTAAATTCCGTATTTGATCCTGGTGGCTGTATTAGAGCCCCGGGGGATCTATTTGCCAAGGTGGCTGTATTAGAGCCCCGGGGGAATTATTTGCCAAGGTGGCGGTATTAGAGCCCCGGGGGGATCTATTTGCCAACCCCTTCAAAAATGGGGAGCTTTATTTGAGGGAGGGTGGTTTTACTAAACGAGGGAGATAGGGGGGCTCTAATCCAGGAAAAACGGACAATTATTTTTAAATTAATTTTTAGGTTGGCTGAAAATTTTGTGTTCATTGACGACGAAAAATTTGGCGCGGACATCGACGAGGGCGGCGGCGGCGGCATCGGCACGGACCAGCAACACAACCGACCACAAAACAGCGCCGGCGGCAGCAACAAAAAGTTGTTCCGTCTGAAACTTATGTGCACACGCAACAAACAGTTGCTGACAATGAGCATGGAGTTGGACAGCGCCGGGGGCAATTTGTAAAATAATTAATTAATTAAATTAAAAATTAATAAAAACACCGATGACGAACATTTTCGGGGCGTCTAAATTAGGTTTTGAGTGTTTGTTCGGGGACCCATTGTCGCCATCCACCATCGACGGACTTTTTGTTGTTGTTGTCCCGAAACAATGTCGGGAATGGCATGCCGGGAATTCGGGGTGGAGGGGGGGGGGGGGGACCAACCCCCCTAATGAATATTTAAAAAATTCAATGAAATTTATATTGTATTTTTTCTCATATGACAATCAGCAAAAATATTGAAATCCCAAAAAACTGATTTAAAAATTGACTCATAAAATTATTAAAAAATAAAAATATAAAAAATGTAATTTTAGCGAATTACGACATAATGATATACAAAATGCAGCAGACATTCTTCAGGTGGCTGCTAAATTTTTGAATTTGATTAAATAATTTGAAATTTAATTTTTATTTTTAAAATGAAATGTTTATTATTTAATTAAAAATATTGTTTTTTATTTAAATATACTCGAAATTCGGTGTCCGATTTTTCAGTCACTTTGTGCCTTTTTGGGCGTCCGTGAGCTTTCGTCGCACGCAAATTTTCCCCAAATTTTGAGCGATGTCCAAAAAGTTGTGGAAAATGTAAAAAAAAATAAATAAAAATTGGATTTAATTAAATTGGAATAAAATTATGCATTTTGACAGATGGACAATCGATATGAAGTCAACGAAAGATTAGGTCAGATTAGACTGTAATTTGGAGGCTTAGGCATTTCGAAATTATTTTTTGGAAAATTTCGGGCGAAGAAAAAATTGGTGTAAATTAAATTTTCTGAATTTTAATACCGTTTTTCATATATTCGTGTCCCCGAAGGGCACACTTTATTTGAACCCCCTCCAAAAGTGGGGAACTATTAGAGAGGGGAGGGGCATAAATAGGGGGAGGGGATACAATTATAAGATATATGGTAATTATTAAAAAAATACACTATATTTAAACCCTCTCCAAAAGGGGGACACTATTAGAGGGGGAGGGGCACATTAGGGGGAGGGGACACAATTAGAAGATATACGGTAATTAATTTTTAAAAATTTAGCAAGTGAATTTGCTGAACGGCTGAACATTGTCCGTGAATGTGTGGTGCGTGCCGAAGATGCGTTGGCCATCCGAAATTTGTTGGTTTGGGCCCCCTATTTTGGTCCCATTTTTTGCACTTTTGGACCCCAGTCTCGGCATGCCATAACTGACGACCTCTGACCCCCCGAAATGCCATCCCTACCTATTATGCCATTCTCGTGTTCCCCAAACCTCGACAATAGCCCCGTCCCCGGAAAGGCCCCCGTTATGCCATCCACCCATTATGCCGTCCCCGCGTTTCCCGAACCTCAACGATAGCCCGGACAGGCGATCGGCTTGGTGCCCGTCATTCCCGGCACATTTGCCCTCTCCCGAATGGATGGACGGGGAAACACTATTTTAAAAAGTTAGAAATTAATTTAAAAAATAATTAGTGCCGAATCTCGACGACTGTACACACGCGTGACAATGCTTAACCGTGAGCTGATGGGCCAACAGGTGGGCACGGTGGCCGGCACCACACAAATTATGCCATAATTAATTATATTTTAATATTAAAAATAATTTTAATAATTTTTGCAGACAATTTGGATGGCTGCCAAAAAAGAATTGCTGGACGCTGTCAAATTTTTGAATGTTTCCATTGAACAATTTGCACGCCTTAGGGGTGAGCCGCTTTTTGATAAAAAAAAGGTTAATCCCTCCGCCGAAGGCATTGTTCGGCACGGCGGTATTCGTAGAAATTATATCCACCGCTGTATCGGTATACAAAAAGTCGGACGAAAATACCGCGTACCGAAAGTCTAAAGTCTGACTGGCCAAACGGTAGCCGGGGGGATCCGGCCCTTTGGCCGAAAATACCGCGAACCGAAAGTCTAAAGTCTGACAGGCCAAACGGTAGGCGGGGATCCGGCCCATCGGTGGAGACTCGAACAAATATCCGGGGAATCGTCGGGGGGAATGATGCCCCGAGAGTCGGGGGGATCGGGGCTTAACCCTAATTGGATTTGCGCGCATTTGTTGTCAAAGGATTAGGAAGATTTTTTGTTTTTTTGTTTCAGTTGGCACCGCCTCGTCCAGCTTAATCCAAGAGTGCCGAAAGGCAATCGCCGGCGACAAGCTGGACATTGTGCCCAAACTGCTCGAATTTGGCGTCTGAAAAGGGCCATTAAAATGCAATTTTTTTTATTTTTTCAATTCACACATTTTATTTATTTTTTATTTTCTTTACAACCCAAAAGCATTGGCGATTGATCCAAAAAAAACCACCCAAGGGTTAAGGAGACAATGATCAATCAATGCCCAAAAAGGGAATCAAAGCATTGTTGAATGGTGGTTGATCAAAGACCAATGATCAATCAATCAATGCCTATGAATGATGCTTTAGACCCAAAAGTATCGTTGACTCGTTGATCAATGCCCAAAAAGGGGATCAACGAATGTTGGATGATGAATGATGCTTTAGACCCAAAAGCATTGTTGAATGGTGGTTGATCAGAGGTCAATGATCAATCAATGCCCAAAAAAAGATCAATGAATGCATTTCTTTTTACTGGAATGTGTTTGATTAACAAAAAAAAACAATTTTGGTATGTTAATGAGCCTGAGAAAATTTGGACGAGCATAAATGGTTACGGTAATCATCGGGACAGACCGATTACGGTAGCGGATTTGAAGCCCCCTCTAATAGAAGCCCAAGCCCGCCCTCTAATAGAAGCCCCATCTCTAAAAGAATCCCACACAAATGAAGTCCCCTCGAATAAAAGCCCCTCTCTACTCTCGAAACCCTGGACTTCTATTGTAGAAATTAAATTTTTATTTGTAGCCCCTCCTAATAGAAGGTCCCTCTACTCTAGAGCCCCTGGGCTTCTATTGGAGGGGGGGGGGAAATACGGTGGTAGATTCCGCCGCGATTCTCTCTTCTACCGTAACCATTGAAATGGTGGAATTTGATCACATTACTGTACACATTTTGGAACGCCGCGTCTGGCGCTCCTTCTGTGCCGCGCCGGACGACGACGCCGCCGGTGCCGCCTCGCCGCCGTCCGGCGCTGAAGCGGCATTGTGTGGCGTCAAATCGGCGGAATTTGGCGCCTGCGGTGTTTTTGGTGGCAAAAAGAATTTTTAGAAAAAAAATTCGGTGAAAAATGCCCTGCCTGCTTGGCTCGCCGCTTTTGTTCCTCCTCCACCGCCTCGCGCAATTTGTTAGCATGCGCTTCAACTTCGCTGGCCTGTGGAAATTTGAAAAAAAAATGGCATAAAATTTTTAGGGGGGGGTGGTAGAGGGTTCATCTTTCGGCCTAAAAATCCCCATTTTCTCGTAGGGGTACGAAAAATTTTCAAAATTTTTTTTAAGAGGCTTTACCCGACTTGTCACCGGCTCTTTGCCAATGGTTGGCGAAATGTTGTCGCCCACGGGTTCGGGCCCGTCGTCACCTTTGAAAAGCAATGAACACACAAATTGACAAGCCGGGGGAGAAGGGCGGCCGGCATTCATTTTAGTTGTACCATGCCAACCTCTAATAAAGTCCCCCGGGGGCTCTCTAATACAAAAAAAAAGAAAGAAAAAGGGTAGAAATTTTCATCCCTCCTACGGCACTCACTTGCCGCTGCCGTCGTTGTTGCGCTGAGTTCCAATGCCAATGGGCCCTCAAAGGTTGTTGGCGGTGGCGGCGGCGGCTTTTTCCCCCCACCGACGGCATTTGTTGCCGACGGCGATGGCACGGCGCGTTCGTATCGGCTGGCAGAAGTGGAGTGAAGGTTGGCAGGTGTATTGTGCAGACATAGCTTCAACAAAAAGTGCAGAAATCATTTTTAAATTCTAAAAAATGCCCTAAAAATTGTAGCCCCCATTTAAAATATAGCCCTCCACCCAAAAAAAAAGTGCTGAAATCGAAATGCCACTCCTAATATAGCCCTCCCCCCCGCAAAAAAAGGCTGAAACTCGCAATGTCACCCCTAATATAACCCCCCCCCCCCCAAAAAAAAGACTGAAAATCGCAATGCCACCCCTTAATACAGCAGCCCCCCCCCACAAAACCGAATTGCAGAAACGGCCCTTAAAACAGTCCAGCCCCAATAAAATGCCAAATTTTATCAAAATTTTTTGTCCATTAATTAATTTATTAATGCCAAAGTGCGCACAATTGGTAGCTGCGCGGTGCCAGCCAATTTTGCCTTTAAAATAAGAAATTGAATTGCTTAACCACAAAATTGTCAATTGTCTGTCACCCACCAAAATTCGATCGCCGTCTGCGCCCATGATCAGCTGATCAATCTGTGAAAGAGTGGTCATTGAGTAATCAATAAAATATGCCGAAACGATCGATCGATATTAGCGTGGTATCGAAAAAAGCTCGGCATTTTTGGGTGAAAGATTAATTCCGCAGTATTTATTAACCGACACAATGCCAAAAAGCGCTTTTGCCGAATGCCAATAATTAGGGTAAAAATACCAAATCCCCAACAACCACCATCATCATCACCACCACCAACAGCACACTTACCTGTCTGTGTGTGTTGAAGGCACTCAACAATCGGCCTGTCCCGCAATGCCAGGCCTCGACCCATCCATCTTCTCCACCTGCAAAAAAAAAGAAAAATTGATTTTTTTTTGGTGGGGAGGGCTAAGTCCTGACACGTCAGAGCGAAATGCTGCCAAGGTTCGGGAACGACCAAATTGGTCGAGAATGGCATGCCAGGGGTTGGGTCGAGGGTCTGGGATGGCATGCCAAAGGTCAGATCGGGGGACAACAAATTTGACACCAATCGGTTTAGGGAAGAGGCCCAAAAATGCCGTCATGGCATAGCACTAATCAGGGTGGCAATCTCGTAGGTACAAAATAGTGGCGCCAGAATTAAAAATAGTGGCAAAAAAAGTGGCAAAATTTTAAAAAATAGTGGCAAAATTTTGAAAAATAGTGGCAAAAAAGTGGCAAAAACCCCAAAATGGTGGCAAAAACCCCAAAATGGTGGCAAAAAGGTGGCAAGACCTCCCAAAATAGTGGCAACATTTTGAAAAATAGTGACAAAAAGGTGGCAAGACCCCCAAAATAGTGGCAAAATGCCACTAAAATTAATGGCAAAATCGCCACCCTGGCACTATTCTAAAAAACAAAATACCAAAAATGGCGGCACCACTACAACACACCACTCACTTGAGCACAGCACACTGCTGTCCAGGCTGATCTCCAGGAAGCGCACAACGGCTGGGCGCCTCAGCGTGTGCAGCGCGGCACCGGTGTGCACATCCCAAACCACCAGCAGTCGGTCCCGCGCACCGCTGCACGCGGTGGTCGCGTCTTCGCTGACACAGCAACATGTTGGGGAAGCCTCGTGGCCGACCAGCACCTGGCAAATCAAAAATTTCGGTTTTTTTTCTTGAAAAATTACCGAGATTTTCATAACCCAACCCCTAGTAAGCCTTTTTGGAGAGGACACAGGCGCCTATGGAGAGCCAAAAGTTGGTAAAGGGGTGGTTGGGCTGGACTTGGTCTTGGCCTCTGGTAGAGCCTCGCTGCCCCTCTAAGAAAAACCCTTTAAAGGGACCGTTGGAAAAATAGAGCCCCCCGGAGGCTTTAATATGGGAAGTACGGTAAATGCCGTTTTGTTGCCATTTGGAAAAATAGAGTCTCCCGGAGGGCTTCAATATGGGAAGTACGGTAAATGCCGTGGAAAAATAGAGCCCCGGGGGGCTTTAATATAGGAAAGTACGGTAAATGCCACCTGAATGAGCAGGCCACCGCTGTCCATTTGCCACACTTTCAGCGACAAGTCTTGCGAGCCGGTGCACAACACAGTGCCGCATCGATTGACCCCATAGCACAGGATGGCCTCGTTGTGGTGAACCTTGGGGCAAAAAATTTGAAAATTGTACAAAAAACGACAAAACTGGCACGAAAAATCAAAAATTTTGGCCAACTTTTGGAAAATGAAAATTAGGCCCATTATTTGCGAGAATATACTAAAAGCAGAAAATTTTTTAATGAGCCCCCCCCCCCATTAATTGATTGTATTGAGAAATAAATATTGACATGAAAACCAAAAAAATTCGGCAAATTTTAAAGGAAAATTTTCACACCTTTGATCGGGTGAACAGACGATCACCGGACACAGACCAAACATTCATTCTGAGTGAGGTTTCAATATTTAAAATTAGCATATACAAAATTTGTGTTAATGCCATATTTTATCTTTCAGAATCAAAACTTTCCGTTGAATCCCATCCCCTCTAATAGAACCCCACCCCTCTCGAATAATTGATAATACCTAGGCAGATCGCTTTCCCCCCTCTAATTGAACCCAACCGATTTGAAGTCCATCCTCTAATAGAACCCACCCACTCTCAGGGATATTAAATGTAGAATCCACCCCCTCCAATTGAAGACCACACTCTAATAGAACCCCCCACCCCTCTCGAAGGGGTATTAAAATAAAGGCATGGCGAAGAAAAACGAACTCTCGTGGATTGGCACCGTGCTGCGCGATCAGCACAGTGTCCGACAATCGCACGTACAACGGCGGATGCATATGCGCAATGGAAGCGATCAGCTTAAGAAGAAGAGGCGTATAGGGTGAGAAATTTTTGAAATTTTTTTTTAAATTTTCAATTTTTAGAAATTTTCTTTCGCGCGCGCCGTACCTCCATCCGTTTGCCGGCAGCGCTTTCGTCCAGCGATGCCAAACTCCACAGATAGGCGTTGTCGGACGAGTCGCTGCTCAACACGCGAACCCTGGAAAAAAGACGCGCGAATTATATTTTCTTATCTCTTGAATAGTTCCTATAATAGACCCCCCCCCCCTCCGGAGGCTTCGCTATTTTTTCAACTTCCCCTCAAGGGGAGTGGGAGGAGGGACTTTATTGGGGGGGGGGAAGGTAGAGGTGCTCTATTAGAGGGGGGGGGGGCTCTTTTTTCAAATCCTCCCTAATAGAGGGGGGATCTACTAACAAATAAACGGGGAGGGGGGGGGCTTTAATATAGGTAATTTGTAAATAATTGTTCCAACCCGTCCGCAAATGTGCACAATGCCACCACAGGGTCGGCATGCAATTGCACTTGCTTCAGCAGCTGCCCGTTGTTGGTCTCCCACAATGAGACGGTTCCTTGGAAAATGGATGGCTATTAAAGGACAAATTTTTAAAATCAGCCCCCCGGGGACTTTTTCAATCCCCCCAAGGGAGTGGGGGACGGGGGGCTCGCATTTTGGGTTAGGGATAGGGATGCCTGAATTTCAACCACACTCAAAGGAGGGCTTCCTTTTCGTGGATGGGGGGGTTAGAGAGAGCTCTAATTTCGGTGGGGGGGGGGACTCTACTTACAGGGGGCTCTATTTTTTTTTGGGGGGGGGGGGCTCTAATTACAGGGGCGTGGATATACGAAGACGGATTAAGGCATGGCACACCTTTTTCACTTCCGCTGAGCAACAGGAATGAGTCGGCGCTGAAGCACAACGCGCTGACGGCACTGTTCCGTTGCGCATTGCTTGTCCACATGCATTGGCACACATCCAAATCCCAAAATGCCACAATGCCGTCCTCCGTGCCGCAGCCGGCACTCTGCAACAGAATGTGTGCCGTTTGTTGATCAACAACCAAACAGTGTTGTAGCGGCATCGGATTTCGACGGGTTAGGCATTTGAAAAATTTTGGATTCGGGTCCGGGATGCAAGTATTCTGTGCCACAAATTAAGCCATGTCATGGGAATTCGTCAGGGAAGGTCTTGGATGGCATGCCATATGGCTAAAATGCCGGAAAGCGGGGAGCAACCCTATTTGGACAATGTTATACGCTGAAATTTTGAAAAAAAAGGATGAAGATTTCGGAAATGGATTAAGACAAGATTTTCGGGATTTCATAATTTCGTAAAAATCATGAACATAATCCCGGCAAAATCATGGCAAGTCCGATCACCAGACTCTTCCCACTCAACCTTCTCGTCCGGTGCAATTTGTACACATGACACGCTCGTCATCGTCGTCGTCGTCGTCATTGCCATTGTTGTCGTTATGCCATCGGCAGAAATTGTCGTCGTCGCCTGCGGCAATTCTGCGCATGCCGTCGATGACGACGACGATGCCGTGGCGTCCAGCAGCGCCAATTGTTGTGCCGATGTGGCCGCTGCCATTTTCTGCTGTTGTACCGCGGCCACATCGCGTTCAATGCTGTCCAAAGCCCACATATGACTGCAAAAAAATAGGGGCTCTATTAGAGGGAGATTTAAATGAATCTGGACGGTGGGGGTTCTATTAGAGGGGGATTTAAATGAATCTGGACGGTGGTGGTTCTATTAGAGGGGGATTTGAATAGTCAGGGCGGTGAGGATTCTATTAGAGGGGTAGTGCCCTATTTTAAAAAACCCTTCTGAGGGGGTTCTATTAGAGGGGTAGTGCCCTATTTTAAAAAACCCTTCTGAGGGGGGTTCTATTAGGTTTCTATGGCACTCGGACAATTCGGCACCATTTGTTTCGCATACTCACACGCGATCGCCGCATGCGACCAACAGAAACGAGTCGTCATCACTGATTCGCATCGAGGAAACCTTCAGGTGTAAATTGAATTCATTTGAGGTGTATGGCATGTCGGGTTCCTACCCGAACCCGGTCCCTGACACATTTAGGTTCCTCCCCCGAACCCGGTCCCTGACATATTTAGGTCTCTTCCCCGGACCCGGTTCCTGACACTTTCGGTCTGTCCCCCGCCCCTGAAACTTTGGCCTCTCCACTCTTTCCCGAGCCCGGACATCTCTTCCCGTCACATCCCCCGTCCTCCGCCGAAGGGTCGGGGAGAAATCCCGATTTAAATTTGAATTTTTTTTTAGCGCCGCGACACCCCACCGCTTGGCGTTCCAACGCGCAGTGCAACACTTCCAACAATTGTCCGTTGTGTATGTCGTAGACGATGACGCGTCCGCGCGTGCCCGCGAACAGCTTGCAGTCGTCAGCGGAGGCGACCAGCGCGTTGATGCGCGACCTTTTTTAATGTTTGAATATTTTCATTTTGGCGCGCGCGCCAAAATTGGCATTTTAAATTTTTATTGTTTACTCATGTCCAGTCAGTTCATGCAGTTCCTGCGCGGACACCAATGAGAACACGCGCAATGTTTCGTCCTCACAAGCGACCGCCAGAAAGGCATCATTGCTGAAAAACAGCGGGGAAATGGCGGCAAATTAAAAGGCGCCCCCCCCTCTAATAGAAGCGCCCATCCCTGAGGGGTTATTGAAAATATATAGGACCCGGGTATTCTATTCGAGGAAACACAGTCAATTTTTTGAAGAATTTTTCTAGAAACACCTCGTTAGTGCCAAGCAGGTGACCGGTGCCATCAGACCTAAATTTTAATTATTGTAATTTTACCGTATTTCCTAAATTAGAGCCGCCGGGGCTTTGTTTTTCAATACTTCCCTAGGGGGGAGTTTATTAGAAGTAGAGGGGGCTTTATTCTCTCCAAAAGTGGGGGGAGGGGCTCTATTATAGGATGGACTTATGAGGGGGGCTCTAATATAGGAAATACGATTATTTTAAGACAATTTAAATTGGCAAATGTGCCGATGATGACAAAGACAGACACCTTGAAGACGGACAACAATTTCGCCTTTCTCAATGTCCCAAACCTAAAAATTTGAAATTTAAAAATTTAAAATCAGAAAATTTTACCATGACGACAAATTCGCCGGAACCTGTGACGAGCAGGGTATTGTCAGAGGACAATTGCAGACCGACCACGGGGCCTGCTCAATTTTTTGTGGTAAGAATTTTAGGGACTTGGTCGGCTAAAAAGTTTTTCTCGAATAGACGGGTTTCAATAGACCCCCCTAGAGGGGAAGTGGGGGCTCAACTGGAGAGGGACGGGTTCTATTAGAGGGAACACGGTAGGCATGCCAAATTTTGTTTCTGTTGTGGCATTTGACTAACAAATAATTCTAGGCCAGTCAAGTCTATTTGCCGCGTTTTCTTGAATAGAACCCCCCCCCCGGAGTTCTATTACCAATACGCCTGGGGATTCTTTTAAAGAAAGTGGGGGGTCAACTGGAGGGGGAGGGGTTCTATTAGAGGAAATACGACAGTTGTGCTAAACATTAATGTCTGTTACGGCATTTTGACAAAGTTAGGCCCTCATAAAATCTTTACCGTATTTCCTTGAATAGACCCCTAGAGGGCTGGAGGGTCAAGAGAGGGGGGGGGGAGGTTCAATTAGAGGAATACATAATTGTACTAAATATTACTGTCTGTCCTGACATTTTGACTAAGTTAGGCCCTCATAAATTCTTTACCGCATTTCCTCGAATAGACCCCCAGAGGGGGGGGGGTCAATTGGAGGGAGAGCGGAGGGTTTTATTAGAGGGAATATGACAGTTGTGCTAAATATTAGAGTCTGCTCCGGCATTTTGACAAAGTTAGGCCCTCATAACATCTTTACCGTATTTCCTCGAATAGACCCCCCTACAAGGAAGGGGGTTCAATTGGAGGGAGAGGGGAGGTTCTATTAGAGGGAATATGACAGTTCGCTAAATAGTGTATGTGCCGACATTTTGGCAAAGTTAGGCCCTCATAACATCTTTACCACCGTATTTCCTCGAATAGACCCCCCTAAAAGGAAGGGGGTGTTCAATTGGAGGGGGGATGGGAGGTTCTATTAGAGGGATTTTTTTGATAGGCGTGCCCGCCGAAGTTCCCACCAGTGTGCTCCTTGAAGGTGCGCGTCACCTGCCCGCTGTCCAGCAACAGCACACGGGCACATGAGTCGGCACTGCCGACGGCGATCCATTTGTCATCACTGCTGAGCACGGAGCACAGAATGCGCGAGTTGCAGGCGCGCATCGTTTTAAGGCATTGCGCCTGGGGGGAGGGCAAAATTGGCGCAAATTTCATAAAATTTGATAATTTTTTCGAAAAAATTCGCTTAATAATCGCAAATTTCATAGTTTAAGTAATTTTTTTGAAATACGCTTAATAATCGCAAATTTCATAAAACATGATAATTTTTTCGAAATTAGCTGAATAATTTTAAATTTAATTGCAAAATTAATCAAAATTTTTTTAGTAAAACTATTGGGCTAATTGAATAAAAATGTTTTTAAACAAATTAATTGAATTTGTTAATGCAAATACAAATTTTATACGCAACATCGATGTAATTTAGGGTTAAATCCCGAACACCTGACATTCTCGGGTCCCCGACAATTTTGGGGCTTTTTTCCCCGGCACTACCTTGGTTAAAAAAATATATATTTTTGAATTTTGTCAATTTCAAAATTTTAAAATGTGCCGCCGTCGTCCGATTGGTTTTTATTTTTGCACCTGCGTAAAGCTCCAAACGCGCACCGCGCCGTCCGCCGTTGTGCTGACAAAGAAATGGTTGTGGTTGTGCTGCTGCTGGTGCTGAACCGTCGTCGCCATGCCGCCGCCGTCGCCGCCACCGCCGGCCGTGTCGCGCCATTTGGACGCGCACAGTGAAGTGACCTTACGAAAGACAACGACGGACGGCATGAGAGACAATTTAATGACTGACCGACCATACATACATACATATTTCCTCTAATAAAAGCCCCCTCCCCCACATTGGAAGCCTCCCCCCCCCCGTATTTAACGACAAAACCCGTATGTTAAGCCGGCCATGGAAGCCCCTCCCCGTTGAAGTCCCTCTCCTATTTACCATTTAAGCCATCCCCAAATTAGACACCAAGTCCCCCCCCGTACCTTGTCCCATTTGAAGCCTCCCCCGCCCCTCAATTTGAAGCCCCCGCCCCTCAATTTAAAGCCCCCCGCCCCTCAATTTGACCCGCCCCTCAATTTGAAGCCCCCGCCCCTCAATTTGAAGCCCCCCGCCCCTCAATTTGAAGCCCCCGGCCCCTCAATTTGAAGCCCCCCGCCCCTCAATTGGAGCCCCCGCCCCTCAATTTGAAGCCCCCCCCGCCTGTCAATTTAACGCCAAACATCTCCCTTTTTAAAGTCTGCAACTCCCTCGAGGGGTATTGTAAAAAGAGAAGCCCCGATGCTTTTATTCTTTTTAAGGAAGGAATACGGTAATTAATAAACCAAATTAATTTCTACAACCACCTGTTTTTGATCAACGGAAGAAAATGTCCGCACAAGAAGTTGAGAGGCAATGTGAAACATGTAAATCTGTGCAAAAAAAGATTGTTTAAAAGATAAATTCCGAATTTCCGATGCCATCGTTAAAATTTCAATTTTTTCGTTAAAATTTCAATTTTAATTTTTAAAAAGTGCCAAAACTGACACAGTCCGGCGCCAATTCATTGCCGGCGACCAACAAATGCTGATGGTTATGTGTTGGCTGCAGAATGGTCGACTTGGAAATTTTCCACTGGGACAGCGTGAAAGAAAGCACCTGAAAAGTGGCAAAAAAAAATTATTAAATTGTGGGAAATGTTAAAAATTCAAAATTGGCTAAGTGCCAACCCTTCTGGGGCGAGGGGGGGGGGGGCAAGAATGTCAAGATTGGGCATGGCCAGGGATGCTTTATTACACTAATCGAATGTGGCGATCGGGCATGGCCAGTAGAGATCGGACAGGATCAGGATTTTGCCAGGATCAGGATCTTGGTCAAATCAAGATTCGAATCCTGAAAAGTCCTTTCATGGTCCATTTTCCGGAATCCTGATCCGGATTTTTTCAAAACTCCGATCTCTAATGGCCAGGGATTGTATATCAATCAATCATACATAGTACACATGGTCAATGATGAGGCCAAAATGACAAGGATGGCATTGGCACATATCGTGGGGCTAACCCTAAATTGAAATGCCAAAATGCCGACCACCTGTTTCATTTTTGGCGGTGGAATCCAACAGGTCAACGGCACCAACAGAGACGAGTCCGCGTAATTGTCCGTCCATGACATGGCCTTAATATATGAATATATTTTTTAATAATCCTTAATTGACTTATTTTAATTTTTAATAAACATTGTCTCTCAATTGCCACCGATGGGGGGCTTCTATTGGAGGAAGGTCCCATTTTTAATACCCATCGAGGGGGGTTCTATTTGGGGAAAGTCCAATTTTAATACCCATCGAGGGAGGTTCTATTTGGGGAAGGTTCCCTTTTTTAATACCCATCGAGGGGGGGGGGGATTCTATTGGAGGAAGGTCCCGTTTTTAATACCCATCGAGAGGGGGCTCTATTAAAGGGTGGCGCTCAAATGGGGCAAAGTTCTTTGCTTTTCAACAACCCTCGAATGGAAGTTCATTTGAGGAGAGGTAGGGGGGAGGGGGGGGGGTCAATTAAAGAAAATAAAATAATAATAAAAATTTGGACATAAAACTTTAGTGCCATTTAGGGGGCCTTGGGATTTTAATTTTGGTATTATTATGGCCTTTCCCCAAAACAAAACAATTTTTTTTGGTGCCATTTTGTGCCTGTTCCACGAGAATGTTCAGATGGATGCTGTTCTTGGCGCGAGTGTACCGAAGTCGGTTCAGAAATTCGGACACAAATTGGCGAGGCTCACGGATCAGTGTTGGAATGCCGGGCAAAAGGACCTGTGAATGATTTTGATAGTTAATTTGGTGCCATCCACAATAATATGCCATTCCCGACAAATTGCCATTCTTGGTAAGTCAATTAAGGCATTTTTTCGATAATTTGCCGTTGCCATTCTTGGCATGCCAATTAAGACACTTTTTTTAATAATAAGTCATTCCCAACAAATTTGCCATTCTTGGCATGCCAATTAAAGACATTTTTCCATTCCTGGAAGGCAAAAATTGCCATTACTGCATGCCACTCGAGGCAATCCGCCCAAAATGCCAGATTAGCCACTCACCAAGTTTAAAAATGCCGCCCACCCCCAATTCGTCCCCTCGAAAAGCTTTTTTTGGCACCGCCCCCAAGGGGATCGGTCGGTTTAACAGCAACAACAACAACAACAACATCCATGTTGTTGACCTGCTCGAAGATGACGAGCAAATCATGGTCCAATATTTGTTGCAGACATTCCTCAAAGATGGACAAAAGGCGTGCCAAACCGCATGCCCGGAAGGCAGCTTCCAAATAGGCGAAGAAGCACAGCGTCTCACTCTTCAGTGCCTCAACATTGCCTTTGGCATAAATTCGAAATTTTAAAATTTTGGAAAATGAAAAAATATTAATTTTAAATTTTTTGAATAAAATTAAGCATTGATTTTTTTATGGATCGTGCGTATTTGTTTGATTTTTAGTTCCCCCCTACAGAGTGGGGCTCTATTGGAGAGGGGCTATAATAGAAACCCGAAAAACAAAACCCCCATGGGGTTCAATATTAGAAAATATGGTATTGAATTTTTACCAGTGTACAGCAGGTAGTACCAATGGAAACGGATCTAAAAAAGTGTCTTTTTAGAATTCGGAATTTTTCCAGACATTTTGCGGCAAACAAAATCCCGACCCAAAAAAAAAATTCGGAAATCCCTAGATTTGCCCCCTAATTGTTCCCCTAAACCCGGTGAATGCCTGCCGGGGACGGACGGACCCTGCGAATGTCGACGCCGGCACCGCCTTCCTTGGCGATCGGCCTCGGGAACAGCAGCACCGCAGCGGCCACGGCCGCGCGCTCGCCCGCGCTGCCCCCGGGACCGCCACCCGTGCCGGTGCCATCCTCCGCCGCTTCCGCGTCGTCCGCATCGCGGAACAGTGCCGCAATGGTCTCGTTGGCCAGCTTGATCTCGCCGGCCGTTGCTGCGCGAGAATTTGGGTGTGTATTTTTAATTTGGTCATTTTGAGTTAGTCAAAGTGCACTTTGATCATTTTGGGTTGATCAAAGTACACTTCGGAGATTTGGGTTGATCAAAGTGCACTTTGATCATTTTGGGTTGATCAAAGTACACTTCGGAGATTTGGGTTGATCAAAGTGCACTTTGATCATTTGGGTTGATTAAAGATCCGATCCAATTGAGTTGAACAAAGTATACCAACAAGATGATCAAAGTAAACTTTGATGAGCAAAGTGCACTTCGGACATCTGGGCTGATCAAAGTATTCGATCATTTGGGTTGATCAAAGTACACTCTGGGCATGTGGGTTGATCAAAAGACACTTCGATCATTAGGTTGACCAAAGTACACTTCGGATTTGGGTTGATCAAAGTACACTTCGGACATTTGGGTTGATCAAAGTACACTTTGGACTTTTGGGGGGTTGATCAAATTATATGTACAATACTTCAAGCATTTTTGGGTCAGAGCCAAATCCGATCGATTGATCAGTGAGTAAGTAAAACGATATATATCATTATTGGCTTGATCCTAATACCCAGACAGATCACTTTGATTTTATTTGTTTTGGCCCACTCAAATAGCGTTGTTTGGCCGCCTGCGCGATGGAATGGTGCCGAAAAAACAACACACGACGCCCATCCACCAGCACTGAATCCAACAGCGGTGCTAAATTCCTGTAAAATCTTTGTTTAGATCGAATATCTGTCGGATTTTTCGCCCGAATGTCTTTAGGGTTTTCGATCAAATGTCTCGGATTTCGATCCAATGTCCATGAAGGGGTATATTTTCGTTCGTATGCCATAGATTTTCAAACGAATAACCATAGGAATTGTTCAATCTTTTTCGATCAAATGTCCATAAAATTTTCGTCATACTGTTTCCAATCGGGTTTTCGATCAATTGTCATTTTCCACAAAAAGTGGGTTCGATGGAATGTCCATTTTTTGTCGTCCATTTGTCTCCCTCCCACCTGAGCACGTGAAGCGGCGCCGCATTCAGCACGTCTTGCGGCTCAAACGTGAAGCCGGCAGTGAAGTTGCGCAAGCGGAACGCGTCCAGCAGTTCCGCACGCGTCAGGCCGCACGGTGCGCAGCACAAAAATTCGCAGACCAATCGCACCGCGTCCGCACCGCCGCAGCGCTGTTCCGCGCGTGCGAGTCGCGCGTCAATCGATGCACTCACCTGGGGGTGATCACTGATCAGTGTGTGTGTGTGCATTTACAATTTGATCGCATCATTAAGCGATTCCGATCACGCCAAGAAAAAGTGTGTGCCGGGTTCGGGTCGGATCCTAACTACCTAATCAGAGAAACTCGTATGAAAATTGGTACATTATCGTGGATTGGATAAGTCCCGATCGTCGATCCATGCCAAATCTCGATCACTAACTGGTTAGTGTATTAGACACCCATTTTAAATACCAATCGTGGATTGGATAAATGCCGGGCACCGATCCATGCCAAATCCCGATCACTAACTGATTAGTGTACTATAAGGCACCTATTTTAAATGAAATTTCTGACCGAAAACTGATCAGAGCGGATCAACTCTTTTCCATGTTCAGAAAACACAAATGTGTCCCACCTCCGATCGGCCGGCCAACAGTTCGTCCCGTTGGATTGTGCCAAGCACCAAATCGATGCCATCGCTGGCGCCCCCGGCGGCGTTAATGTTGAATTGCGCACGGAGAGCGCTCAGCTGATCAGCGGACAGCGGCCGTTGTGGGTCGGACAAAATGCCAATGGCCTATCAATATAAATGGAAAAAAATTTGCGTAATTTCAAAAAAAAAAATTTAATTACCGTAATTCCTACATATATTAAAGCCTCCCCCTGCAATAAAGCCCCCCTTGAAATTAAGCCCCCTTTTTGAGGAGGGTTGAAAAATAGAGCCCTCGGGGGTTTTAATATAGGAATTACGGTGGGTAGATGTTAAATATTAAATTCGAATTTGTTTGTGCCTGATCAGCGGTGGGCGAACTGAGCGCGACAAGGTCAACTGAGCGCGGAAAATTGAGCAACGGTTGTGGGGACGAAGACGTGCAGACCACGTGCAGTCGAGGAAATAGCTGATGAGGGGATGGAAAATAAAATTATAGAAATTTGATAAAAATTAATTTAAAAAACTCATAAAATAAATAATGGAAATAAATTACATTCAAAATTCGATTTTAAATCCAAATTAGATTAAATCTAACTTTTTACAAAGAAATCAATTTTATTTAAATTCGACATTGGTCCATTAAAATTTGAGATTAAAAAATATGGGAATAGAAATTGAATCTTTTTAAAATCAATAAATTTAATTTATGCAAATTAAATTAAATAAAAATATGGGAATAGAAATTAAATCTTTTTAAAATCAAAAAATTTAATTTATGCAAATTAAATTA
>JAKKIK010000718.1:0-24691 GCA_024500135.1 Heterodera carotae | reverse complement strand
GGGGGCGCTTATTTTTCGATCCCCCTCTAGGGGGGGCGTCAATTAGAAGGGGAGCGTCAAATGGAGGGGGGGCGTCTAATAGAGAAAATACGGTATATAATCAATATCTTTCTTAATAGACCAAAAAAGAGCGGAAATACTGGCATTTTATTATGTGAATACATCTTTTTAATGCTTTTAATTACTGGGTTTGACATCAGCATCATCACTAGGGTTGCAAATTATAAAATTCACATTTTTTCCTGGATTATGGGAGGCCTGAAACGCATGAAAAGCATGCCTTTAGCTTGTAACCGGTTAGTACCGTTACTGCCGGTACTCAAATACCGGTACCGGGACCTGAAAAATCAGGTAATTACCGTACCGAACTTCGAATGATACCAACAGTCGTTACTAGGGCTGGTATTTTTAGGTAAGAAAATCGCAGAATAGGTACTTAAATAGGTAAAAAAAATCTCAAAATAGGCATCAAATAGGGCCGCCGGAAGTTTGGGCACCGGGAAGTTTGGGCACCAGAAGTTTGGGCACCAAAATAGAAATTTAAAAAATTTTAGAGTTCAGAAATGTTTAAATAATGGTAAAACAGGGACTTATGCCCCCCATTTCGAGAAAACTTTTAAATTTCCAAAAAACTTGACATGTTTCTCGGTTATTTCAGGGTAGTGGGTCATTAATTGACATATCTTTCGCACAATTCCCAGTATGAATTGCCATTGTACAAAAATGCACCTTGATGTCGTTAAAAAGTGTCAAAATTTTCACTCAATCACAGATTGAGGTGAACGGTGGCTCCATTGGTGGTGCCAACGGCATCCCACCACGCATCACCAAAATCCACGAGCGTATGTTGGAAAAAGCGGGCATGCCAAATTTGCCAGAGGATGTGTTGCCAGGAAATGCGGAGGCCGAAAGTGCATCGGCAAAAATGCTATTGACAGCTTGGTATGTTTGCTTGCTGTTGTTAATAGAGATAGGAGATATTGACATGATTTTTTTTTAATTTTTTTCGGATTTTGTGTCATTGAAAAAAAAAATTGGCCGAGAAAAAATTTCAGCCTTTTTTGGTTATTTTTTTCGATTTTACGATCGAAAAATATTGACAAAGACCTTGTTGCCCAGGTCCCTAGGCTCTAATTTTTACAGATGAAAAGCTGCCAAAATTTGGGTATAAAATCGTAAATTATGGGCCTGGGTCAGGGATGGAACCGGATGCCAAAAATGAAAGTCCGGAATCCGGAATTCCGGACCCCCTCCCCAAAAGTACGAAATCTGGTTTTTTTAAATCAATAAAATCGATAATTCTTAAAAAATTTCCAAATTTGCCTTACTTTTTTAAAATGTTTATTTTTTTGTCTCTTCTTTTTTTTAATTATATATTCGTATTTAATAGATCGAAAAGACTTTTTTAAGCATTTTTTTATCAATAATTGTACTAAAAATGAAGGTTTTTGGCCAATATTCAGTCAAAAATCGCTTAAAATTCCAGCTATTTTTTGGAAAAATTTTCTATTTCCTCTAATAGTACCCCCGGGGTACTATTAGAAATCCGGAATCCGGTTCCATCTCTGGCCTGGGTATTAAATCGTAAAATATGGGCCTAAATATGGATACCGCGTATTTTCTCTAATAGACGCCTCTCTCCAATTGACGTCCCCAATTTTATTTAAAAAGCTAAAAGGCTCCAAAAAATTTTTATTTTAAAATTCACCCCGTAGTTCCAACCCTAACAACATTCCCCGCCCCAATAAGCATTAATTCATTCACATTTTAAGCGTAAATTAATTACAAACAATTAAGTAAATGTTACAAAATTAAGGAGCAAATTCAGCAACCCAAAGGCAATTATTGTTTCGCTGGTAATGAAAGATCCCAGCAAGTGGCACTTTCGCAAGAGATTCGACGAGTACGCAGTTGACGAGATAACAAATAAAAGAGTGAAAATTGTGTATCTGTCATGATTTGAAGCATACACAATGTAAGTGAAAATTATTTAAATTAAATTACCCGTAATAATTAGAAAGCGGAAAACCCCAAAAATCAAAAGCCGTACCCGTACTCTGAAGGAGCACCCGTACCGGAATCGGCTTCCGGAAAAAGTACGGGAAACGGGTCAGTACGGCTTTTTTGGAAAATGGCCGTACTCGTACCACGGATTCGGCAGAAGACGGGTCCGGATCCGGTACGGGTCCGCTCTCTACTGATAATTAGAGCAATGAATGAAAATTAAAAATAATTTTTAAAATATGTATTTAATTTTAAAATGATTTGAAAAAATTGGGATAAAAAATAAATTAACTACCTAGAACATGTTAAACCAAAAATTGACACGGCGAAGCATACTAATTTGAATGCCCTTGCTTTTTGTCTTTAACAAAAAAATTTGGGTTCCGGGTTTTTGCTCCCGGTTTCGGTTTTAGGTCTGGATTTCAGTTTCGGGTTTTTTCACTTTTGCCGGGTCACTAGCATTTACTGACTCTTGTTAAGAAAATTATATATAGACGTTTTTCACTCACCCTTTTTTTTCCAGTTTAACCCCTATACCACGGGCTTGGAATTTTTTTGGGTTTTTGGTCGGACACTTGTAAAATTTTTGCATTCGTTTCGAAAAATTTGTTTTTGTGTGCAAGCACTGGCCCGTATCCAGAAAAAATGCCTCAGGCCGGCAGTTCCCGAAAAAATCCCAGCCGCATATCAATTCTGTCAAATCAATCAAGCCCGTATCCAGAAAAAATGCCTCAGGCCGGGAGATCCCGAGAAAATCCCAGCCGCATATCGATCCCGTCAAATCAATCTCGTATCCATAAAAAATGCTTCAGGCCGGGAGATCCCGAGAAAAGCGCCGCCAGATATCGATCCCGTCAAATCAAGCCCATATCCAGAAAAAATGCCTCAGGCCGGCCCATATCCAGAAAATTTTTTCGGGTGTGCTGGGAAAAAAAGGAAATTTTTTCATTTCGCCCCCCCCCCCCCCCCTCCTCTTCCCGCCGTTCCCTGCTGGCTGGATACACGGACCTGTGTCCAATCCTTAGTGCCAATCTGTCTTAAAATGTCAACCACCGTTTCTTGTTGCCCGTCCGGAGCTCTGATACCCAAAAGCCCCCTCCGGAGTTCTTGTTGGTACATTGGATTTATTAAATGCCGTTTAAGATGGTTACATTGCCCGGCATGGTGGAGCGCTTTTTCCCGAATCCGGAAGAAGCGCCAATGGTTGCAGCAATTCGAAGCACATTTGCGCGAATGTGGGGGCTGGAGAATAATGACCCGGAAACGGAGCAAATTGTTGAGGTAAAAATTTTGAGTGCCGATAAATCCCAACTAACAAATGTAAAAATGACAAAATCCATTTAAATCTTTCAAAAAATGCAGACCCATCCCGACTGGTCAATTCCCGGTTGAAAAAGATTACGGCTTGTCATTTTTGCGTAGAAATATTTATAATTTTTATTGTAGTTGAGTCGGCACTTTTCCAGTCGGGATTAGGCGGCGTTGCTATTTTAATTAATTAGATTATTTATTTGAATTTGCTATTTAAATTAATTCATTAGGATGCCATTGCCCATCCAGAGCGTTATGTGTTGAAGCCAAACCAGGAGGGTGGTGGCAAAAATTTCTGGGAAGAAGAATTGGCGCACAAATTGCGCACACTGACGCTGAAAGAACGTGCCGCCTACATTCTGATGGAACGACTGAACCCTCTGACTGTCAAGGTACAACAGCTGGGCCTTGGTTTTGACAATTTTTGACAAAAAAAAATCACTTAAAAAACCCTAAAATAGTGCCTCGATGGGGTGGTGTCTGTTCGGGGGGGGTGAGAGGGGAATCGGCAATTTTTCGATTTCGAGGGGGGGGGGGGGAATTACCCCGCCCCCCCCCTGGTTACGGGCCTGCATCCGGTCTTTTTCATTCACATATCTATGTCCATGTCCCACCTTGTACACCCTGGCAGCTGGTATAAAGGAAATTTTTTTTTTTAATTAAATTTTAACAATTATTTATTAGTGATATTCGAGAGTCTCGGTGGTTAAAAAAATTGGATGAAAATTCTTTCGTTTTTTCTATTGGCTAGGTTTTTACCAGGGATGTGCCGAGCCGGACAAAATCCGATTCCGATTATGGCCAAAAATCCGTTTACTTTAAAACCGATTACGATTATGGCCCAAAATCCGATTAGGTAATTGCGATTCTGATTCCCATCAGTGCGATCTCCTTGCTTTTTACCAAACTAATTTTGCCTTGTTTTCTGGGTTTCAGTCATTTTATATGATTTTTGATAAACATTTCGCCAAAAATTTTCTTGCCTTAAAATGTCATTATTTTTTCAAAAATTTTCTGGCGGCGCCTACAGGCACATCTCAAATGGAAATAAGGTTCGAAAAGCGAAGAAATTGCCCGAAATCGGTCTCGGGATCAAGTTTTGGTCGCGAGTCTTGGGAAATTGTCGGTCTCGAGAACGTCATTAATATTTATTCTTTTTTGTTTTTTTTTATTGATTTTTCTATTTTTATTTCATTAATCACAACAACAACAATATTGTGGTACTTATCCTTTTTGTCGCCCCCCCCCCCTGAAACTTTTTAATAAAGGGTCGTTTCTAGTGTAATTTAGGGCGCTGATCACGAATATAACCTTTATTTTCCCAATTTCGAATCCCGGACCCGAATTCAAACATTGCATTATATCCATAATTACTATCAAATTTGGTATCAATCGGCAGCTCTCGATGCTCCTTTTTGCGTGTAATTTTGAACTCTGCGCTCTTAAAGCTTGACTGCTGTTTGATCACTGGTACTGAAATTTTTTTTTACACTTTCACTCTGCCGGCCAGTGCTCAAATGGCTTCGGCTCGAGTTGAATCTGATCTAGATCGACTTTTCTTGTCGAGAGCTTTTCGATTGATACCAAATTTAATAAGAAAATCTTACTGCTTATGGATTTAATGCCAATGTTCGAATTTGGGTCCGGGATATGTGGCAATTAAAGGTCATATGCATGCTCAGCGCCCTAAATTACCCTGGAAAGGACTTTTAATTTAAAAGTTTCAGGGGGGGGGGGCGACAAAAAGGATATCTACCACAATATTGTTGTTCATTCATCTGCCCCATTTTTGCAGAACTATTTAATTTGGGCAATGGAAAAACCCGTCTTCAATGATGTGGTCAGCGAGTTGGGCGTGTACACCAGGGATGTCGCGAGCCGGACTTTTCACGATTACGATTAAATGCACGATTACGATTATCGGGAAAAACACGATACGATTAAAAATACGATTCACGATTATGGCCAAAAACACGATTAAACACGATTATACGATTACGATTATACGATTATTTCTTTAAAAAATCAAAAAATTTTATTCTAGTCAAACTCATAGATTTTGAGATTGTGATGCAAAAATAAAAGCGTGTCCACATTCTCAGGCAACAAACATTTTCTTAGATCAATTACAATTAGGGTAGCACGGGACCGGGAATCTTAAATCAATTTAAACAGGGGGTAGCATAGGTAAATCCTAAGCACATTGGAGAACGGGGAGGCTAAATTTATGCCTTCTTTTTTTTCGCTTAGTATTTCTCGTAGTCGGCACCGATGGGAAAACTTTGAACACTGTAAATTATGTGGGGGCAGGCGGTGCCGATAGGCGCCGCCGGGAAAATTTTGAGAATTTAGCTGGGTTTCTTATGGAAATTTGTTATAAAAATGGCCCAAAATCCGCAATAAACTACAATTTTTAATAATTTAAATTTTATATGGAGCTATTTTCGCCCCAAAAATAATTTAAAAAGTCGTAAAGACACGAGAGAAACTTAACATTTGTTTCTCTGCATAAAAAATTGAAGGTAAAGTCAAAAACAAATCACATAACGCGGGATTCGAACCCACCGCAGAGGTGCCATTGAAACATACAACACAAACCACTCGGCCATTGACAATTTATTTTGTAAATTCCCTTTTCCTTTTTTTCCCTTCTCACTTTTGCACTCAGATCCCCATTCTTACCAGTGCTTGAATTCAAATTTTATCCATTTACTTACTTTCTCTTCTTAACTGGTTAATGAACCAAAACTCAATTCTTTAGGGGTGTGATAATCGTGTAATCGTGGCAAAATACGACTACGATTATACGATTACGATTATCGCCCAAAACACGATTAATCACGATTACGAATACGATTACGATTACGATTCGCGACATCCCTGGTGTACACCTATTGTGTGTATAACACTGCAAATGGTGCACTGGTGCGGTACACACAGCCCGGCCATGATCCGCACAAAGTTGTCATCCAGCAATGAGGGCGGCATCTCGGCGGGCACCGGCGTGTTCGATTCGCTTTATCTCTATTAGTCCGCCAATACACCAGAGGCCTACATATATATATATATAATATATATATATATATTCACATGTCGAGCAACCTTCGATTTCAAAACCCCACCAAAAAATATTGGCATCGAGATTTATGGAAATTTTTTTGCGTAATTTCAACACTCCCGAACAACAAATAGTGGTATCTAGATTTATGGAAATTTTTTTGAATAATTTCAACACTCCCGAACAAAAAATAGTGGTAAATATTTGCGTAATTTCAACACTCCCGAACAAAAAATATTGGTATCGAGATTTATGGAAATTTTTGCGTAATTTCAACACTCCCGAACAAAAAATATTGGTATCGAGATTTATGGAAATTTTGCGTAATTTCAACACTCCCGAACAAAAAATATTGGTATCGAGATTTATGGAAATTTTTGCGTAATTTCAACACTCCCGAACAAAAAATAGTGGTATCGAGATTTATGGAAATTTCAGTTTTTCTATTTTTTTTTTTACTCTGGCCCGAGACAATTTCAAACACACTTTAGCGAACACAAATTTTCCTGTTTTTAATCAACAAAAATTATTTTTACAATTCTGAGTGAAGGGGTTCAAATGCGGTCAAAAGATACCTAGGTTTGAAATCCGAAAAAAGCCGAAGAAACAATTTTGTGACCTTAGAGATTTCTTCAAATTTCTCGGTGTTTAATTGGCTAACATCAATTAGAACATTTAAAATGGTAAATTACAAAAAAAAAATCGGAGGAATTCTGCTCCCATTTGTTTACATCTATTGTACCCATAGCATCTATTGTATTTAATAGTATTTTTTTTTGTATTAAATGTAGAATAAATTTTTAAGCAACCATTTAGGTATTAAAGGTACTCAAAAAAATTGGGCTTAATCCATTCGACATGCAATTTTTGCTTGAGCAAAAAACTTTCTCCCCCGACACTTTGGGGCGAGTCGGGCTAGTTTGGGTGCCGCCGTTTGAGCGCCAGCCCAAGCTTTTTGGTACATAACTTTTTTTGTGATGCCTGATGAAGGAAGAGGATGTGCGAGAAAGTGAGATAAAGGACATGGGGAACCGTTGAAAGGTACGCCCGTAGCTCAGTTGGGAGATCAACTGCCCCCGGATTGGGTGGAGGTCGTGGGTTCGAGTCCCACCGGGCGCGTAACCTTTTATGTTCTACATTTTTTCTTAGTCAACAAAATTCTACAAGTTTGGGGTATTAATCGAAAGCTGATCATGTTTAGAAGCAATGATTAATCGGAAGTTAAGTAAATAAATAATTTTTTGAAAAGATATGAATTTCCAAATGCGAAAAACTCAAGTTTTTCATCCTTTTTTAATTTTATTTCTTATTTTTAAATAGATTTGCTTAGATTCTAACTTAATAAATGCTTTAACATGATGAATGAGCCTTTGAATGATAGCAAATTTGTAGATTTGTTAACTAAGAAAAAAATTATGCATAAAAATCTTGGGCTGGCGCCCAAACGGCGGCGCCCAAACTATCCAATCCAATCCGGAGCAGAATGTCAGTACCCGGTTGAAAAGTCTGTCGAGCACCGGGTTGAGTCCGGGAACCGGACTCCGGGCCGTGCAAGGAGACACCAAAAGTGTTGAACGCCGGGTTAGATACATTGTCGGAAAAGGAAGAAAATATGTCAAACACATGGGTTATGGCATTTGCTTATCGGCGTCAGGGGTATGAACACAGAGACAAAACATAATCGCAAATTTATTTATTGTTTTTAAACGATTTGATAAAAATAATTAAGTAATTATTTTTCCCAAATTTTTGCAAGCATAACAAAGTGATTTTCCATTTGTTGGCTCATCCGTGGCTCACGCGAACCCGAGCCGGCAAGTTCAATGGCTGCTGGCGGCGCAACACGATTATGGCCAACGCATGGCCAAAAAGTTTTTAGTAAATGGATAAAATTTTGACGAAGATTTGGATGAAATCTAAAAAAATTATTGAAACAAATCAAAAAATGGTTTAAAAGAAGAAAATCCAAAATATAATATATATATATACCGTATTTCCTAAAATGAGCCTCCCCTGATGTAGAGCCCCGCCCCACCCCCGAAACAAAGCCACCAAACCTTTTGAGGAGGGATGAAAAATATAGACCCCGGTGGCTTTAAATTCAGGAATTACGGTTTATCCCATATGTTGCACCCGGTTTTCTAATCGGGTATCCGATTTTAAACGAACATTGGCGAGTTTGCCAAAATATGAGGTATAAACATCCAAACTTCGAATTATATTCGGAAAAGTCATTTCAGACCGCATATCCAAACGTGTTAATGGACATTCAACAAAATTTTTCAAAGTTTAAAATCAGATTAACTGTTTGTTCAAATGTTTTAAACATTTTCATATGAACATAAAATTTTACAGACTTATTCGAAATACGTACAGTGTAAAAATCCAACCTTCGGGTGTTTAGATATCTTAAGCCATGCTTGTCAAAACTTAGCAATGTTCGTTCAAAATCGAGTATCGCAACGATTTGGTTGAAAATCTTGTGGTTTTTTGAAAAAATCGGGTGCAACATTTAAATATACAGTAAGAAAAAAAAGAAACACTTATACAGTACATGATAATCGAAATTTCAATGACTACGTTCAACAATGCCATTGCCAGTTGGTTGGATAGTGCCTGGGATAAAATTTAAAATATGATATATAATAGATATACACAGGGGCGTATCAAACGCGTAACCAGAAAAAATTTTGGGGGGGGGATGGGAGGAATTTGGTTGAAAAATCAAATTTTCCCATTTCGGAGAGAGCGCGGCGCTGTATTGTCCCAGCTGGTTGCATTTATTATGAAAAAGTAATCCATGTATTTTTCCGGAAAAGATGAATTTTCTAAGAAATTTCCGGACTCCAGACATCGAAAACTTGTCGTCCCCAATCTGACATCTCCACAATCCGACATTCAAGCCCGTATCCAGAAAAAAATTCGGGGGGGATGGGGGGAATGGAAATTTCTTTTCAATTTTTTCATTTCATGGGGGGGAGGGATTGGGCAAATTTTCCCAAATTTTCCTTCCTTTTTACCATTTCGGGGGGGGGGGGGGGGGGGGGGGAATGGGTCTTTTCAATTTTTTTTGGGGCAAATTTCCCCAAATTTTCCTTCCTTTTTACCATTTCGGGGGGCGGGGGGGGGGGGGGGGGCAGGGATCCCCCCATTCCTCCCCCCTCCCCCCCCCCATGGATACGGGCCTGCCGACATTACACTTCTGACCATTCCGAGATTTGCCCCGAGGGATCAGGGAAAGCAATGCTATGAGATTAATCTAGTAATCAATAAACCAACAATGATTTCTTCGGGATATTCGTCGGCTGCATAAAAGTAATATTTGTGTGCCTGTTCAAATGTTGTTAGCAGCTGAATTACAAAATATATGCACAGTGTTGGGCCAAGTTGACGTGTTGTGCGTATGTTTTCCAAACGCTAAGAGGTAAAAGCGAATTTTAACATTTTAAAATAGTTGAAAAACGAAAATAAAAGTGCAAAAAATTTTAAAAATCATGTTCTTATATGTACACCGACCTCGGTCCGTGTCCAGGCCCTCTCCCTCAAGACCCCAAAAAAGGCTTCCCAAAAAGACAAAAAAGGCATCCCTAAGAAATGCTTTTTGGGATTTCCTTAGCCAAGGTACGCTCTTCTCCCCCCCCCCCCCCTCCACCCCCAAGATTAAAGTACCTTCCGCCCCCCAAGATCAAGGCACCCCCAGACCCAATTCCTGGATAGGTCCCTGCCTTCGGGATCTCTTTATTCTTATGCCTCTCAGGAGGGGAGAAAAGTGGCAAAATATTTAATTATTTCCATTATTCGTTAAACAATTGGAGAATGGTGGTCACCTGATATTGTTTAGATAATTGATAATTTGCTGTTGCCATCGGGCGCAGCACTTTGCTCAACTCAAATTGACCGCTGTATTCAGTTTTGTTGTAATGCCATAGGTAAATAAAAAGCTAAATATTTTAAAGAATTAAATATTTAATTTAAAGAAGAATTATATTCCGTTTTTCTGTAATTCCGGATTCCGGTCTTTTTTTGGAAAATACTCGAAAATCCGGTATTTGTTAAAAATATCCCCGGGGGTACTATTAGAGGAAATGAAGGATTTTTCCAAAATATGTAAAAAGATTTTTTTAAATATCTGTGTCCGCACCTAAAAAACGTTATCCGTATCCGGACAATCCTCGGCTATGCGCAGATTATCCGTGCACATCCCTGACCAAAAGAGCGGCTTAACCCAAATCCGTGGCGCCTTTTTGGAGGTAGAGGGATGGGGGATACTAAGTATCGAAAATTCGGCCGGAGAAGAGAATTTTTTTCGGAAACACGGTATGTTTACTAAATATGGGGTTCTGAGGTGGCGGTACCCAATTGTCCCAGTCCCAAAAAAAGGGATACCGTAATTCCTGTATTAAGGCCCCCAGAAGCTCTATTTTTCAACCCTCCTCAGAGGGGCAGAGGGGGACGGGGCTTTATTTCAGGTGGGGCTCTACAACAGGGGGCTTTAATATAGAAATATAAACCCTAATTTGAGGTAACTTACAAAAGGTTCTCCAAAAGTTATTAATGACAACAAAAATGAGGCAATTAGCGAGAAAGATGTGCTGCCAAATGCCGGACCATTCACACTGATGCCGTCAACAAAAGCTTCTTCATTATTTTCTTCCACATTTTTAAAATAAACATTTGACATTGTAATACAAATCTGAGCATTAAAAAATGAATACCTACTGCCATTTAGGTACTAGCGAGAGCTCCCAGAGGCTCGAATTTTTAACCCCTCCCCCCGCCCTAAAAGAGGGGCCCTATTTAGAGGTGGGCTCTTCAATTCAAAAATTTATTGGATTTTATTTTTGAAATTAATATAGTATGATTTTCATTGTTTACTAGAGGATAAAGCCGTGCCCCACCCCTCCCCCCCCCCCTTCCTCCCCCCCTGCTAGTCGAAGAAAAGCCCTCCGCTTCCCGTCCGAATGTCGAATGGTCCGCGAGTGTCAAATAGCTCATAACTTTTTTTTTTTGTCTCAACCCAAAACTGGTACCATTAGAAGCAGCTTATTTAGGAGCAAATATGATTAAGCCACAAGCTTTGCGATTTAAAACATCTCAAAAAAGGTATGCCCCGAAAATGGCCAAAAATTGGCTCTTTTTTTGGATTTTACGTTTTTTGGCCATAACTTTTTTGCGCGTTGTCCAATCAGTTAGCTTTTGCTTGGACAAAGATTCAGCTTTTCGAAAGCCTTATTTAGTTCTTCTATTCGTCTAAAAATGCTTTCGACACTCGTTGACCGTTCGACACTCGGACCGTTCGACACTCGGACCGTTCGACACTCGGTCCGTTCGACACTCGGACCGTTCGACACTCGGTCCGTTCGACACTCGGTCCGTTCGACACTCGGTCCGTTCGACACTCGGTCCGTTCGACACTCGGACCGTTCAACACTCGGGCCGGTAGCCGAGCCCTGACACCCGCGCCAGCCCGGTCACCGGGGGCTGTATTTTGCTTTATTTTTGGAAGAACGGTCGTATAAATAGCTAAATATAAAAAAAAATTCTTACAAGAAACAAGATCCATGAAATGCTAAAAATGGTGCCACCACGCTTCTCATAGCGACTGGCACAAACAGTGGCAAACAGTCGTTCCAACATAATCAGATGGCCACAAATCATTTGAAAAAACAATGGACACGAGAAGAGAAATTCAACAAGAAGCTGACCTCTGAAATGATTGGATTGTTTTGTGAAAATTTTCGATGGGACGTTCAGAAAGTTCCTTTAGTATAACCCCAGGGGGTTCTATATTTTCACGCACTTTTTTAAGAATTATTAAGCGTTAAAATAGTTATACTACGGTCAACTTATTTAGGGTTGAAACAAGTTATACTACGGTCGACTTATGACACTATTTATACTACGGTCGACTTCGATACTTGGACCTAGGGTTCATCGGGACCGGGATTTCTCACAAACCGGGACCACTTTAGTCCCGGTCCAAAACCCGGGACTAGTTTGCTGAAATCCCGTTACTCTCTTTCTCTCTCTCTCTCTCTCTCTGTTTCTCTCTCTCTCTCCCTCTTACAGTTTTTGACTCACTTGAACTCATTTTCGCTCCAAAACAAATCGCCAGTGACAAATTTGACGGGAGCAACAAAGCAAAGATGAAGCATTGCTTTGTATAAAATGAATGCATATTGGCAGCACAAAATTAATTTTAAATTTTGATGTATTAACTAAATTTTAATAAAATTAAAGTTATTAGAATTAAAGTTGTCAAAAACTGGGCCCACCTCTAATAAAACCCCCACCCACCCCCCCCCACACTTTTTCGGGGGGTGAGGGAGGATAAATAAAACCTCGAGGGCTCTAAAGAAATTAATTAATATGAAAAAAAACCTGAATATTTCTGTCGACCCCTCTAATAGAAGAACCTTCCCCTCGGATATTTAGAACCTTGGGGGCTCTGCATGCAGAAATTAATTTATAAAAAAATTTCTAACAAATTAAAAAAACAATCATTCCCATTTCTGCCAACCCCTCCAATAGAACCCCCACCCCTCGTATTTAGAAATAGAAAAGAAAAAAACTGTTTACCTTAGTTTGAAAAATGATTTTGATGCTTATTGATGAAAGAGGCACTGCAACGAAATGGACAAATATTGTGCTAATAATCAATGCATATGCAACTGATCGTTGATTTTTGCTGTATGCATCGAGCTTGACAAATTCTTCCTCATTGAGGCCAAGGAAATGCGTTTCAAATGAAGACAAATGCATATTTTTTGTGTTTAAATATACTAAAGTAGAAATTTTTTAATAATATATTTTTGGGTTCAGAAATGTTTAAATATTGATTGATACAGGGATTTTTGCCTCCATAAAACGGTTTCAAATTCTACAAACAATTCAGGGATAGAACCGGATGCTGGAAATCCATGATTTTTTTCAATCATAATTCTAAAATTTCTCAAATTTTGCCTCATTTTTCTAATTGTTTGTCTCTTTTTTCAAAAAATTTTTAAGCGTATTTATTCGAGCGGGAGAATTTTTTTGAGCCTTTTTATCAAAAATTGTGTCGGTCAATTTCCAGTCAAAAATCGCTAAAAATCTCATCTATTTTAAAAAATTCTTTATTTCTTTCAATAGTACATCTTGAGGGACACTATTAAAAAATTCCGAATAGGCCGCCTAGAATTTTTTGAAAAAATTCCGGAACCCGGTTTCATCCATAATGCTCACATATGTACCTATGTACACATAAATTGGAAAATCAAAGAACAGAAATATCGCAAAAAACCCCAAAAAAAATTTATAGATATGTAAAAAAATTTTTGTTTCAAACAATTAGCACTGTTTTGATGGGTTATGGGGTGACAAACACGTCAAAATTTAATTTAACTTTCTCGCCCACTGGGAGTGTATACCTAAATGCTTTTGATGAGGTAATTCAATCTCTCCTCATTGCGTGTGCCAGAAAATATTTGTTATCAAATTAGGTAGCTGTGTAGTAAACAGAGTCATAAGAGTGTAGAATAAATAGTATCCAAAAACAATTAGAAATAAAAATTTTTTTTGATTTAAAATAATCTCTGATGATTAGAAAATTCTTTTTTTTTTCGATTTTTCGGTTTGATTCGTTCGATCGGTACATATTGTAACCGTGGCGATAATACCACGTTTGGGCGGCATTTGCCGCCTTTTTGACCTGACCGCTGCCTTTTTGAGTTTTTCAGAATTTTGAGAGGAATTCGATAAAAATTTGAAAGATTTAAGTTTTGTCATTTGTTTTCGCGAGATTTTGGCTTAAATCTATCAATTTTTGCCTTTCTTTTCCTTAAAATGTCACTATTTTTTCAAAATTTTCTCGGCGGCGCTTATCAGCTTCCGCTGATCCCCCCCCCCACCAAAAAATGACAAAGTAAAAATTAGCACCAAAAAAACTCGAAGAAATTGGACTAAATTTTGTTAATAAAATGGGCCCCACAAATTTCATAGATCCCAGGCTATGTCACTTGTCATCATTAGGGCTGGGATTTCTAAGTTTTTGCTTATTTTTTCTACGGCTTTAACTCGACGAGAAATGCACGAAAAACACATTTTTTGTTCGAAAATTTTGCGTTTTAACGCACTTATTCGAACTTAGAAATGCTTATTTTGGGTGTTCGCACTTAAAAATGCATATTTTAGATGTTCGCACTTAAAATAAGTTTTTGCCCTTATTTTGGCGTTTCGTGCTCATTTTCGCACTTATTTTGCGATTTTTACGATTTGCAAAGGAAAATATATTATTTTAGGGTTGGAAATATCTGATGGGTAAGTCTAGTGGGTTAGACGGTTAGACGGTTCTCTACACTATTTCTCTAACTGTATGTTATCTCTAACCGTTCTCTCTTATTACACACTCTCTCGCCTTATAATACAGTACCCCCCTCCTTAAGGCAGTACAGTATATCAAGTTTTTGGCCGATAATTGTATGCGTTTTACCCCCGAAAAAATTTTGAAATCTATCTTATTGTAACTGCAATCAGTGAATAAAATTTTTTGCCTTAATTTTAAATTATTTTCATATAAAAAAAGCAATTTGAAAAATTATACCCCTAAATTTGGAATTTTTTCATGCTTATTTTCGCACTTATTTCGCTATATTTTCGCACTTATTTAAGGACTTATTTTGGACTTTTTCGCGCTTAAAAATCCCAGCCCTAGTCATCATGCTTCTTTCTATTTTTTCATCCAATTCTTATTGGAGTCCGTCTTTTCCCGTCGTCAAAGACATTAAAACCGTGAGCGGAACCGGATGAAAATCAAACTTTTCAAATTGAATAATTTTTTTTAATGCCGCCTTTTTATGTACTGAGATTATTTTTTTTAGGGCCAGGCTGATTTTTTCAAAAACAACCGGGCTCCAGGCCCAACTGCTCCCAACCCGCCAGCAGTTAATCCAGTAACCCGGTCAACACGATTTTTTACGCCGGACCCGACACCGGGTTCCGGGTTAGCAAATTTTTTTTTAAATCTTATGGATAAAAACCTAAAATTTGAAGCGATTTACTTGTTATAATGGATAATAATAGTTTATCAATGGCATAT
Source organism: Heterodera carotae (assembly GCA_024500135.1). Classification (NCBI taxonomy): domain Eukaryota; kingdom Metazoa; phylum Nematoda; class Chromadorea; order Rhabditida; family Heteroderidae; genus Heterodera; species Heterodera carotae. The sequence continues at coordinate 9,242 of JAKKIK010000718.1, read as the reverse complement.
TTATTTCCAATGTCAAATACATTTTTTTTCCCAGGAGAACGTCGAATGAAACGCAAAATGTCAACGTGGAAGTTCTTAAACTAACAAACAAACATAATAATTAATTATATATTTTTCCGTTTTAATAAAATAAGTAAAAATTCGCAAAATATTTTTGTTTTCACGTGAAAACCAATTAAAACAGATGCTCTACGATCAAATAAAATTGGTATTTAAGCAGCGATCAAAAAGAAAAACCATCAACAAAATAAATATTTTAAATTAAAAAAAAATCCGAAAATGGCATTCTCAAATGCTTTTAATTGTTGCAACTGTGTGCTTTATGTGCCAATGTTGCGGCTCAGCACCGCGTAATGACAACAATTTAATTAATACGAATTAACAACTATTTTAAATAAACAGTCCAACATATTTAAATAAATTAATAATTAGGGATTAGGCAAATGCCCTTTTTTCTGCGTATACCCTTTTTGGGCTTTTTGTGCCCTTATGCCCTTTTTGACATTTGAAATTTTTAATATAAAAATTAGGTTGAAAATTAGCAAAATGCACCCCTAAAGATCGACTTTTCGATTTTTTTTTAAAAGCACTCTTAAAAATCGACTTACATTGTCCAAAATTCAAAAGTACACCAGTAAAAAGCAACTTTTTGCTATAAAAAGTGCAAAAAAAAACGCACTCCAAAAAGTAGGCTTTTTTTTTGAATAAAACGCCGTTTGATTTCCCAAAAATTTTATGATTTTAAACTTTTGATGCCTATTTTGGTGCCTTTTATGGCGCTTTTTAAAGATTTTTGTGCCCTTTTTGCGGCTTTTTTTTGACATTTGGTGCCTTTTTTTTATGCCCTTTTCGTAACTTTTTGGTGCTCTTTTTTTGGTCATCCCTATTATATAATTCTTCTGCAGCGTACCCATGCTTTGCGGGCAGTCAACACATTGTTTTGATGATGTCCAATTACAATGGCACTTTCTCAAGCGCAATGTCCAAATCATCGTTTTGTTCAACGGCCAAAAGTGTGGTGAAACAATTGAAAAGGCAACTGAGTCCATTGTTTGCCAACTGCAGCGGTGGTGGCACTGATCTTATGGACGAAATCAATGCAAAACTGTCCACGGCTGGTAATTTTGTGAAAATGATTTGCCGTAAATACGAATAAAGCCCCCGGGGGCTCTATTTTTGAACCCTCCTTAAAAGCGGGGCTTTATTTAGGGGGGATCTACTTCAGGGGGGGGCTTTATATTTCAACCTCTCTCCAAAGGGGGCTTTATTTCAGGGGGGGGGGGCTCTACATCAGGGAGAGGCTTTATTTTAGGAGTTACGGTAAATTAATTAGGCAAAAAAAATTAAATTAGTTAAATTTGTTTATTGCCATATTTGTGCGGCGCTAAAAAATTTCTTAGATAAGTGCGCGAAAAATGCCGGCTTTGTCCGTGCCATGTTTGACATTGCCGCTGCATCTGCTGCCCATGTCAGACAAAACAATGACTGGACACAATTGGCATCCCAATTCCTAAGCCAAATCCATTTGATCGACGCAAAATGCGATGAGCTGAACATTCCCATCAGCAAAGTGCGCTTCATCTCCAAGCTCAGTGGTAATGAAAATTCAAAATTCTTAAATTTCCACTTAATTCTTCCAACAAATCAATTTCTTCAAAAAAAAAATTCTGGCCAAATCTTTTTCAAAGAGACAAAAAAGCGTTTCATTGTGCGCTTCCTGTTTGGTTGGACTCATTCGTTGATTCTTTTCCGATTAAAATCGAAATGCTTTTAAAACATTTGTGCCTTGGAATTTTTCTAATAAAATTTAAAAATTTTGGGGGCAGAAATTAAAAGGGGCGGGACAATTGGAGGGTGAGCAGCTGTAATTAATAGTAACGCGGCGAAAGTGAAAAAACCCGAAACTCGCAACCCGAAACCGAAAGCCAAAAAACCCGAAAAAAACCCGAAACCGAAATTTCGGCCGCGTCACTAGTAATTAGTGGAAATACGGTATCTATCACCCAGTAAAACTTAACGTAATTTCTAAAATAAAGCCCCCTGATAAGAGCCCCTGAAAAAGGCGCCTGAAAATAAAGCACTCGGGGGCTTTATTTTAGGAATTACGGTAACATTTAAATAAAAAATGAATATACAAATTAAAATTTTTTGCAGCAGGAGCAAATGTGCAGCCAAATATGCACCAACAATCCCATCCACATACAAGCCGTCCATCCTTCACATCTTTGCCTTTTATGCCATCCGTGTCACGCATGCCATCGACGCCACAAATGCCATCAACATCACAGATGCCGTTTATGCCACACTCCATGCCACATATGCAATCCATGCCACACATGCCATCGACGCCACACACGCCTTACATGCCATCAACGCCACATATGTCGTACATGCCATACTCCATGCCACACATGCCATCAACGCCACATATGCCGTACATGCCATACTCGATGCCACCCATGCCATCAACACCATCCACTCCATCCAGTTCATCTACTTCATCCACTCCATCCAGTCCATCTACTCCATCCACCCCGACCAGCCCTTCAACTCGAGCCTGTCTATACCATCCATCTGGATCGATTTATATTGAAAATATGAGCTTTTGAAAATGGGAAAGACTTAGGGCTTTTTGCGAAAATTTGTAATTGCCGGTAAATGGTCTATAAAAATTTGACATATTAGATATACATATGTTTGATACAAAAAATAAGAGTCCCTCAGAATCTAGTGCCGGTTTCACAAATTTTCTCATGCCGAAAACAACAGTGACTCCAAAGGATTGGGGCTTCTCCATTCCAAAGCCAGCAGATCATTCGATTACACAAAATACAGTAGTTTTATATGTACAACAGTATGATTGAATTCAAATTTATTTTTCTTTTATTTAGTTACACCAATACTGTCTTAAAGAATAAATATGTTTCATTTCACTACAAACTCATTTTTTGACGAGTTTTCTCTACAAAATTTGACATGGTAAATCGGAGAAAGTTAAAGTTTGATAATTTGGATTGTCATGTTCAGGGATGCTTTTCAATTTTGTAAAAATGCACCCCTAATAATCAAATTTCACATTTTTTTTATTATTTTCACCCCCTAATTTTCAACTTTTTTTTGTGCATATTTAGTGTGTATATTTCACGACTTTATTTGCATATTTATGCGCATAATTTGGCCATTTTTCGTGCATGTTTTTGGCGGTGTCAAGGCAGTTCGTACAATGGCAGTTCGTACAATTTAAAATTATAATGACTATAACTTTTTTATTAGTCAACCACATTCTACAAAATTAGTATCATTCGAAAGCTCTATGTGTTTAGAAGTTATTCTTAAGCAAAAGCTAAGCGATTAATAAATTCTTGAAAGAGTTACGGTTTGTAAATTGCGAAAAATTGAGAATTTCATGAATTTTCATGATTTTTACTTTATAATTTTTTTTAAAGTGGATTAATCGCTTAGCTTTTGCTTAATGATAGCTTCTAAACACATAGAGCTTTCGAATGATACCAATTTTGTAGAATGTGATTGACTAATAAAAAAGTTATAGTCATTACAATTTTAAATTGTACGAACTGCCATTGTACGAACTGCTATTGACCCGTTTTTGGCATCTCCTGTCATATTATTGGTTGAACCCAATTCAAACTCCATCGACCGTATTTTCTCTAATTGAAGCCCCGGGGCTTTTATTTTTCAATACCCCTCTAGGGGGGGCTTCATATGGAGGGGGGGCTTTAAATGAAAGGGGGGCTTCTATATTTTAATCAAAAATTTATTTGCTTCGTAAAATTTTTTATAAACCAAGTTAGTCCCGGTAAAAAAACCGGACTCGAATCCGGGACCGAGACTAGTCACGGGGAACTAATATTTTTCAACCCCCCTCTAGGAGAGGGCTTCAAATTGAGGGGGGGCTTCAAATGGAGAGAGGATTTAATTAAAGAACATATGATAAGCTTGCTAATCTGGCTGTTGTATTTGAGGTGACATTTATGATTTATAGGGATGCCAAAAACATGTACGAAATTGGTCTAAATGTGTAAATAGATAAGTATGTAAAAAAAATTGCAAAATAAATATATGAAATTTGTACCAAAACATGAAAATAAGGTACCAAATATGTAGGAAAAATTCAAAATTAGGGGTGCAAATTTAATATAAAAAATTTCCTATGATTGCTGTTTTTTTAATTTTACAACCAAAAAATTAAAAAAATACACTGAAAAATAAACATTTTTTTTTGTCAAATATAATATAAATTTCATACATTTACTTAATGGTTGCTATCATTCAAAAAACACCTCCTCCTTATCAGCGCCCCAACAAAGTTCAGTTGCACTTTTGCGCTGCTGATAGTCTGACATAATTTTCAAATATTTTTCATTTTTGATCACTCCACCCATAGTCAAATGTTTTTTTTTTTGGCAAATATCGTTGTCCGCAAATCAAATTCTCATAAAATTTGATAACACTCTAAAGCTAGCCAGAGAGACCATGAACATGGATTAAGGGTAGTGTTCAGCGGGACCGGGACTTTTCACAAAAACCGGGACCACTTTAGTCCTGGACGAAAATCCGGGACGGGACAAGTCCCGGAACTCTAATTAAGGGACTTGGGTCTGGGTGGCGCGGTACTTTGTACCTTTGGAGACCGGCGGAGGAGGAGGGGTGGTAACCTCTGACTGAAATCTCAAAAATAATCTTTTTTTGTTTGGCTACCTTTTATGTCCTTTTGTGAAAAAAAAATTGGCTATGAAGGTTGAGGGGTAACGTACACAGCAGGGATGGGCTGATGTCGTATTTCGTATGTCGCATTTGTCGTACTTTTGGGCATGTCGTATGTCGCACATTTTATTTTTTGTCGTATTTTTTGAAATGTCGTATGTCGCATGTCGTGGTGTGTCGCATTTTATTTTTTGTCGTATTTTTTGAAATGTCGTATGTCGCATGACGTGTGTCGCATTTTATTTTTTGTCGTATTTTTTGAAATGTCGTATGTCGCATGTCGTGGTGTGTCGCATTTTATTTTTGGATTTGGCCCATCCCTGGTACACAGGTACCGCACCCCACCCCTCCGGCTATGTGCCTATTGTTAGAGACCCTAAAGAATTTTCGCCATACCGGCCAATCCAATCCAGCATTTGCGTTCATACATATTATACCTAACCCGATTTAAACGCCCCCCCCCCCTCTCCCCTCTAAATAAATATTTGCAAAGCTAATAATATGTTGCGTCATTGTTGTGCCGTATATTTGTCGTCCGCCCACCGCCGATTGGCCATCATCCCCTGCAGCAGCAGAAGACAAGCCGCTAACACAGTCGCTTCTCACCATGCTGCTGCTAAACCCTCCCGGCAGCTCACGCTCATTCGCTATAAAGCAACATCAGCAGCAGGTGAGAAGCATCCTTAAAATAAAGGGTACTTTTCCGTTATTGTTGCCAAATTTTGAATTTTTAAAAAATCAACAGAAAAATGTCTTTTCTAGGGTAATTTGGGGCGCTGATTACGAATATGACCTTCATTTTTCCCAATTTCAAATTCCGGACCCGAATTCGAACATTGGCAAATCCATAAACCCATTAAAAAGGTTTTGCTCTTTTGGACCAAAAAGGCTTGGATTTGAAGCCGTGTCTTGATCAATATAAATCAATAATATTAGTATTGTTTATTGTTGATCAATTTTATCATATTGGCCGATTAATTGATCGCCGAAAGGGCCCATAAACGGTCAATTAATTGGTGGTCCCAGTAATTTAGCATCTTCAATGCCATGCGAGTCTCCGTCTTTGACCAAGCGGAGGACAATGGACGACGACATTCACTCGTTGGCTGATCAGTCCAAAGTGAGTTTATATTAGAGATCGGACAACCGGATCAACCAATTAATTGATCCTTCGTCTGTTTCCTTCAACCAATTAACTGATCAATTTACCGTATTTACCTATAAATGCCCCGGGGTGTCTATTTTTAAGAACTAAACCGAAAGTTGAAGTTTTCAAGTTTTGAAAACCAAAAACAAAAAGTTTTTCTTTAGAACTTCTCAGAAATTTTTTTTAAATTTACCCCTCCAAGGGGGGGGGAAGAGTGTGCATTAAATTGGGGGGGGCCTATTTTTCATTACCCCTAAAAGGGGGGGGGGGGGCGTCCATCAGAAGGGGGGTGGGCGTGTGAAATGGAGGGGGCGTCTATTAGAGGAAATACTGTATTTTAGAGCTATGTGCATGGCTGTTCAAAACAACCACCGCTTCTTTACGAGACAGTTGCCGAAAGATTGCGAATGGCGGCCAAAAAATGGCCAAATCGCGAGTTTGTGATTTTTAAGCGGGAAGATATGCGCAAGAGCTACGCTGAAGTGTTGGCAGATGTAAGCGAACCAGCAGCAGGGGGATGGATCCCAAAAGTTTGGGATTCACGGCCAAAAAATCGGAACCCATTTTGCTAGAAATTTTTAAAATAGCGTACCTGCTATTTAATCCCACCGAGTGATCTATTTTTAGACAGTATCCACCCTCAAATTGTGGGAGTGGATGGGGCATGGGGTGTACGGTGGGGGCTATATTGTGGGGCGGGATGAAAAGTGGGGTGGGTGCCTCTATTGTGGGGTGGGGGGTGGTAGTTGGGATATGGATTAAGGGTCATCAGGTAGTTCAAATTTTTCAAAATGGTAAAAATTGAAAACCTATTTTCGGACCCATCTCAGGACCAAAGTCAAAGACGATGCTTGCTTACAATTACCAATAAAAAAATTTTGTTTAGAGCGAACGGTTGGCTGCTGGTCTCGTCCACTTGGGCATGGAGAAGGGCGACAGATTGGGCATTTGGTCACCCAACAAATACGAATGGATTACCGCTCAATTTGCGAGTGCACTCGGCGGCTTTATTCTGGTCGGCGGCTTATCCATGTTTTTGGCATCTTCAGAAAGCATCGGCTTTTAACGCTCTCTTTCTTTCCGGAACAGACAAAGTCCCGTATTACCTACAAATTTGGTTACCGTGTTATTAGTAAGAAAACGCCAGCAGGCGATTCACGTATTTCCTCTAATAGACCCCCCCACTCAATTTGAACCCCCTTTCTAATTAACCCCTCCTCCTCCTCCTCCTCCCCCCCCCCTCGCGGCTCAAAAAGGTTTTGTAAAATAGAATCCCCGCTAGAGCAGGGATGTTATTTTACCTGGAAAACCGGGCATTTGCCCGGTTTTGGGGTCCGTGCCCGGCTTTTGCCCGGTTTTTTAACTCGCGCGCCCGGCTTTTGGGTGTTTACCAAAAACGCCCCTGCGCTAGAGGAAATATGGAAAGCATAGGATTGAAGTTATGGTTGTTCCGAAGTCTGCTTCCCGGATTCCCTACATGTTCTACCCCCCCTCTCTTTCTCTGTCTTTCTCTCAATCCTTCTATATAGCTTTCTCTCTCTCTCCGTCGCTCTCCACATACTCTCTCTCACTCTTTCTCTCTCTCTCTCCGTCGCACGATCGATCTGTCTATCTCCGGTTTTTGTCACTGATGTCAAAGAACAATTTGATCAGGTCAATGTCAATCCGATGTATCATTGTGAGGATCTGCGTTACGCGATTGGAAAAGTTGGCATCAAAACTGTAAGTTTTTTCTGTTTAAATGCTTTCATGATAAGTCTGCCCATTCTTTACACACGTACTTATCATACAATACTCTACAGTTAATCACCACACCGACATTCAAACGAACAAATTATTACGGCATTTTGCGACAGTTAATGCCCGAATTGGAAAAGGCGCCTGCGGGGGCCGGGCGTTTGTGTACCGACACATTTCCGACATTGCGCGATCTGATCATTTTTGATGCGGAAAAGCGATCATTCAAGTCTGTGATGGTGGTATACCACCCCATAATTGAACCCCATCCTCGAGGGCGATATTGAATTATAGAAAAACAATCAATTCAAACCCACTCTCCCGTTGAACCTCTTCCCCTCCCCAACCACCTGCACCTAGGGTACGGCAAAACGATGTTTTCGTCGTTTGGCGTAAATAAACGATGTAACATCGTTTTACTAATATAAACGATGTGCATAACGCCAACGACGTTTCAACGACTTTTGGGTAGAAACGACTGACAAAAAAATCACTGTCACCTGAGTCCTCACACAAATATTCAGTCCAAGCCGCTTGGGCGCGAACATTTGATCGCCATTTTATGAGATTGAAGAAACATAACGCCAAAAAAAAAGTCGTTTTGTCGTACCCTACCTGCACCTGAACACCACACTAGGGAATAAAAAAACCCAGGGGGTGGGGGTTCTACTCTGCTTCAGGGGGGAGGAAGGAGGCTCTATATTGAAACCCCTCGCAAAAGGGGGCTCTATTTCAGGGGGGGGGCTTTATCAGTGGAGGCTTTAATTTATGAATTACGGTATGTGCCTATTACTAGTGCAGTGGAGCATGGGCATACGATGCAGTGTTGGGAATGGGCACGGCGGACGACCGAAGAAAATTGGAACAGTACGAGGCTAGCTCGCAGCCTGATGGTAGGGGGACAGGGGTTCGGAATTCGAACTTTCGTAAATTCAGGACTTACCGTTTTTAAATAAAATTTCCTCTTTTAGGGCTGGTGCCCAATTTCCGATGGTGCTCAAATTTCCCAAAATCTCTTTTACCCAATTAGCCGGCACGGGGCGGGGGGGGGGGGGGTATTTTTCACCCGAACGGCCTTTTTTTTTTTTGCTCCCGCGCCCATCCGAAAATTTGGTATTTTAATTTTTTGAGCTGTGGGTTTCGGCGGAGCCGATAGGCGCTGCCGAGAAAGTTTTCAAAAATATAACCATGTTTTTTAAGAAAAATAAGGCTTAATTCGAGAAAGTTTAGGCGCAAATTACCCATAATAATCAGTAACATGGAAAGGATTTGAACCTGAGTTAAAAATTATGTAGTCGCTCGCATAGACCACCAGGACAAATTGCTAGTGAGAAATTTCATGAAAGAAAATGTTCAAATTTTCCTTTAAATTTTTCTTTTTTTATAAATTTCCCTCCCCTTAATGGAGAACAAAATTTCTACCTGGGGGCCTTGGGGGGGAGGGGTACCAGTTCTTTTTTTTCTCTTACCGAGGTGGGCCTTGGGGGGGTGGGGTACGTACCCCATGTACCCCCCACCCCTCCCTGGATAAGTCCCTGCTGGGGCCTATTTCAATTCTCGTCACATCTGCGATGTGATGATATGATGTGATGTAGGATCATATGCCCGACGCGCGGTTCAATTAAATCATACG
>JAKKIK010000717.1:0-24537 GCA_024500135.1 Heterodera carotae | reverse complement strand
GACGGAGTTGGCTTGGGACGGAGTTGGCTTGGGACGGAGTTGGCTGGGACGGAGTTGGCGGGACGGAGTTGGCGGGACGGAGTTGACCTGTTTCGACCCTTCGGGGACCTTAAATGTTGGGGTCAACTGTGTCGGGGTCGGGCTGAGGCCCATTTTGATTTTTTTTTCGAATTTAAATGCTTCAATTTACCGCCATAATTTTGGCGTCCCGTCTGAGCACACCGAACACGACCAGCGGCGGCTGTTGCTGCTCCACGGCACAGGCCAACGCGCTTTCCACGCGAATTCGCGCGCGATCCGCGGCCGCTTCCGCAGATGAGGTGCGCTGTGAAAAAAAAAAATAAATTGTCGAGATTTTCAAGGAATCTAGTGCGAGTTGCGCAAGCAAAAAAATCTTGAATTTCTCCATCCAATTTTTACTAAGAGAATCCCCCACCAATTTAACCCCCCCTCCCCCCTAATAGAAGCCCCCTCCATTTAAGACCACTTGAGAGTCTGTCTAAGAAGCCACCTCTAATTCAAGAGCCTCTCTAAAAGCCACCCTTATTTACGGCCTTACCCATTTGAAGACCCCCCCCCCCTAATATAATCCCCCACAATTGGAGCCCCTCTAATAGAAGCTCCCACCATGGAAGCCTCCTCCATTTTAAGACCGCTTGGAGTCCCTCTTTAATAGAAGAGTCTCTCTAATGAAGGCACTCTCAATTGAGGCCTTCCTTATTACATTTGAAGACCCCCCCCCCCTAATAGAATCCCACACAATTGGAACCCCCCTAATAGAAGCTCCCGCCATGGAAGCCTCCTCCAATTTAAGACCACTTGGAGTCCCCCTTTAATAGAAGAGTCTCTCTAATGAAGCCACTCTCAATTGAAGTCTTACTTATTACATTTGAAGCCCCCCCCCCAAATAGAATCCCACACCCTCGAGCGTTTTTGGAAATAGAAAGCCGAAGCTTACATCACATAAACACGTGTTAATAAAAATGTACAATTTTTGAGTACCTTTCGTGTCGGATTTACGCTGTTATTTGACGACAAATCCTCTGCAAAAAATAAATTTTGCAGGATTTAGCAAAAATAAATAATTAAAAATCCGAATAACCACTTTTCAATGGTGTGATTTTCCTCTGATGATCAGATTGTCGCTTGTCGTTGTCTATTAAATCGCTGATCAGCGAACTGTCCAATGAAAGCACTTCGTCAGCGACCCGAAGGGCGCCGAACGATCTGAAAATTAATTAAATTTACTTTTAAAACATAATTTTGAAATATAAATGAATTAAAAGGGGTAACAAATGATGTACGACAAATAATAAAATAACAAATAAATTATTATATGAGTAATTTGGGGTTTGGGATTATTAAAAACCCGGTAACTGACCAGTACCGGGATTATAAATCCCGTTTTGACTTTGGGCCAAGTCTCGGCATTTTTTCAAAAAGATGGGTACAAAATCGCGGTAAATCCCCGGCGGGAATCCCCGTAACGTCCGGTCACTAGATTATACAAATGCATGTTTAAATACTAACATTTAATGTAAACCTCGAATAATTTTTGAAATTAGTGCCAATAATGTTTCGTATTTGGCTTTTTGTTTTGTTGGCATTTTCGGTGCGGGTGCCATTCACTGCCAATGTAAATGGGCCCCGTTTTTTTTTGTGTTGGGTTTGCCAGCCGACGCCCCCGGCGACACTAATACACTCACTACTCTCCCGCCTCCCATCCCAACCCATCCATTCACATTTTGGCTTCTGCTGCGGCTTGTGCCCCCGGCGCCCCAAATCGATGCCCCTTCGGGGACAACAACGAGGACGGGGATTGATTGTTGCGGGGATTTGTTGTTGTCCCTTCCGGGGCGGTTCCTTTTTTCCAACAATGAAAGCTCACACTCCCCCTGATTAAGCCTCCCATATCTCTTCTAATAAAGACCTCTATAATGAAATAAAATAGCGAATAAAAAATTCGGATACCTTACCATATTTCCTCTATTTGAAGCCCCCCCCCTCCATTTGAAGCCCCCCCTCCATTTGAAGCCTCCCACCATTTGAAAGCCCCGCTTCATTTGAAGTCCCCCCTCCATTTGAAGGCACCTTTATATGAAGCCCCCCTCCATTTGAAGTCCCACCTAGACGGGGATTGAAAAATAGAGGCCGGGCCTTCAAATAGAGGAAAAAACGATATACAATAATCGGCCGAAAGGTCAGAATGGTGAAACGAAAAAAAGCAAATTTATGCAAAAAGTATGTTTGGGAAAATTGTTTATTTCCGGATTTTTTTGAATTAAAAAATTTACCCACCAAGGGGAGGGGGGGGGGGGCTCTAATAAAGGAGCATACGATTGTTGATTTATTAATTAGGTAACTAAAAAATGGCGTTTATTATTTATGTGCCTGCCCACCCTCCGGGGCAGCAGTTCCTTTCCTCCGCCGCCGCCGCCGCCGCACAAATAAAATGCTTGACGGACCGGAGAAAATCAATTATGGCATTTGTGTCCCCTCCCTCACCCGTCCAGCCGCCGCCGCTCCCCTCCGGGCAGCTTTTTCCCACCACTCATTTCACTCATTCATTCATTTTATCCCCCGGGGGCCAATTTTCTGCGTCCCCTGCAGGGACAACAAAAAAAAAGGGAAGAATTTATTTCTTCTCCTCAAAGACGACGACGACAAATTGGTGGAAGAGAAGGGGGGAAGTTAAATAGTTTATGAGTGTGGTTTTTGGGTAATTGCAATTTTAAAATTTCGAAATTATTCCCACTTTTTAGCTAAGCTAAATAAAAAATGGTAAAATAAAATTTAAAAATTAAAATGCCAATCGTTTTAATGAAAAATAAATATTTAAAACCGTGAAAAGTCTCTCATTTCGATTCCTTCAACCCTTCCCCGCGCCCGAAATAAAAAAAAAAATTATTTTTTCTCCAGCAAAGGGAAGAAAAACCAATTCCACCCCCCTCCCCGAAACTAATTTCTCCCGTCCGAAAATTTTTTTTGGTTAGGGCTTGGTCTCGGAGTATCGGCTTTAAGCCTTGGTCTCGGGTTTTGGCACCTAAATCAGCACCAATCTTGGTCTCGTCTCGGTCTCGAGTCTTGCAATAAAGTCTCGGCATCAAACATCGCACGATTCTTGGTCTCTCTGTGTATAAAGGTTTGACCCCGAGTCTCGGCACAAATCTTGGTCTCAGGTCTTGGCACCAAAATCGGCAAAAAATGATTGGTCTCGAGTCTCAAAGACAAAAAGCAAAGTCTCGACTCGAGTCTCGGCCCCAACTTTTGGTCTCGAGTCTCGAAGACAAAAAGCAAAGTCTCGACTCGAGTCTCGGCCCCAACTTTTGGTCTCGAGTCTCCGCGAATTGGGTCTCCCAATTACCGCTTTTTAATGTCTGGCGGGCCGACAATGGAAACAGCGATGACCAAATTGCTGTTGTCCGAAGAAGGACCACTGCTGCTGCTGCTGCAGGTGGCAGCATAAAATGTTGGAAGGCAATGGCGGACATTCACAACGCCAAAATGCAATTTCTAAACGCCAAATACGCGAAAATTTGAAAAAAAAAACCAACAAACAAATTTACCTGGCCTTTCCCCGCAAATTTTGCCAATTTTGTGCCCAAAACTTTTTTGCACCGCGCAATTTTCTGCCTTTTGAGTTCCGCTGAAAAGTGGGACACATATTTATTTGGCATTAAATAAAGAAAATGGAATTATATAATTTTCATTAATTTATTACCATTTTTTCTGAGAATTAGGCCCACTCCCCGAGAATAGACCCCCCCCCCCTCTTTTTGAGGGTGGTTGAAAATATGTAGACCCACCAGCCCCCGAAATTAGATTCCATACCCTTTTGGGGTGTGCTAAAAAATAGAGCCTCCGGGGGATTCTATTTTTCGGTAATACGGTAAATACCATCACAATTTGTTGTTGTTGTAGTTGAAGGTTCAGCAGATGAACTGCTGATAAGTGCCATTGTCGATGACGACGGAGCTTCAGCTTCAGCTGCTGTTGCTGCTTCCGATGTTGTTGTTGTTGTGGTGGTGACCTTTATGGAGTGGTAATTTTGTAAAATTGAAATGAATTTTGAAAATTAAATTAAAGAGAGAATTTGAAGTGCCAAAAGAGTTTAAAAAAATACAAAAAATGATTTAGACTTATTTTAAGTAGAGGCCGGAATTTCGTAAAACCCGAGAGCGGGATCGGTGCTTCACTTAGATCCGGGAATTGATCAAACGGGGCAAAATTTAACCATGGGCTACCGGTGGCATCGCTTCGGTACCGCACTCCCCTAATTGACCCTGAAAGTCGAACGGTGGCAGCATACTAATTTTGTCATCAATAGCCAAGCAGGACCCCCAAGAAAAGTGGTGGCCTTTTTAAATCACCTACAATATTTTAATTTTGTTATTTTAAATTTAAATTTAAATGATATGAATTTTCCTTTGAAATTCACTCCCTCGTCTCATTTTGGAATTGGCCACCTGTTCAATGAGTCGCCGAAATGCCGGCTCGCCGATGGCCATTTCCAATGTGTGAATGTTTGCGCTGAGTTCGCTGTTTCGTTGGCGCATTTCACCCAAAGCGCGCCGAACTTTGTCATTTTCGTCTAATAATCAATTTAAATTAAAATATTTAAAATGAATTCTGAAAATAGCCCCTCCCCTTGGGGCATTGAAAAAATAAAATTCTCGGGTGCTCAATTTTTGTAAATACAATAAATTGGAAAATTGAATTTATTTGGAATATTTTTGCCGACCTTTTGAAGCCTTTCGCCTTTGGTCAATGCGCGGGTCGGTCGGTGCTGATAAAGTGGTTGCCCTTTTCGCATTTTGCGGTTCATTAATTGGCATTCTTTTCCCAAAAAAAAAGGCTTAAATTTAAAATATTTAATTTAATGTCCACAAATTACCAAAAAAAAAAAGAAATTATATATTTAATTTTTAACAATAATCATTCAATTAAAGTATGCGCAAAAATGTAAATATGAAAATAAGCCTTGAAGGTTCAAAATTTAAAATGCGATAAATTTCAATTATTTGAGCAATTTATTTTTTTACTAGCAAAAAATTCTAATTTTTAAAAACTATTTAAATCAATTTAAAACTAAAATTCATATTTAACGGGTTAATAATTTATTGCTGCTGCTGTGAAGTGAGTGCGGGCGGGCACAAAAATGGTGCCGAAATTGGCACACAATTAAACTAAACTATGTGCCAAAAGCTTTCTTTCAGTGCTGCAAGCATTTTTATGGGAAAAGCCATAAATTATGTGCCCTACTAAAAAGTCGGGGAAAAAAAATATTGCACAATTGAGCCATTTAAATTTTTAAAGTGCAAAAATTTTGAAAAATCCCAAAAAATGGCTGTCGAATTTCATTTATTGCCTTTTTTTCTGAGAAGTTTTAACAATTGTTTGGTGTGTTAAATTACACCACAGAATGTGCAGCTGTCACCTCTCAGAAATAATAATAACGGCCAAAGAAAAAGAAAAAGCGGTCACATTTTTTTGCCAAAAAATTTAAATCAATTTAAATAAATTTAATAAAATTTTGCTGTCAAATATTTAAAAATACACATAAATAAGCATACATATGTTTATGCAAATATAAATTTATTCCCACGGCAAAATACACACACAGTGCGTTCAGCAACAGATTGCTGCTCCACAGCTGTTTGTGCCGCAAAATATGCTAAGAAAGGAAGAAGAAGCGGCTGAAGGGGGGCGGGGGGCAAAGGGCGTTTTGGTGTTGAGCCCCCCTCCGGGGTGGTTGGAGGAGGACACCGCCGCCGTCTGTCAACAGAGAGAGAGAGAGAGAGGGAGAGAGTGTGTGGGAATGGTGGTGGGGCGGAACAGCCGCCGTCGCCGGAGGGGGCGCATAAACCGTCTGCCGGTGCCGACAACGGCACACGCACGCGCGTTTGTGCCAGACGCATCCGTCGTCGTCGCCGCGGGGGAGGGGGCAAAAGCCGGCGGCGGCGGCACCGTCTCCCTATGCTAACTATGCGTTTGTGGAGGTCAGTGACAACGAAATAGTGTGTGTTCCAGACAGACAGAGAGGGGACAGAGATAATAGTATGTGTGAACTTTTTTGCACAGCTGTGGGGGGCTGTCAGCGTCAGAAGAAGCGCCCGGTGCCCGCAAAAAAAAAATATATATAAAAAATATAAATCATAAATCCATCCGCAAACCAAAATTTCGACGCCTCGAAAATTTAAAAGGCTTCCAAATTTCGGGATTTAAAGATTATGGTTAGTTTTGTTCGAAATTGGGGATTTTAAAATCTTCAAATGAGTTAAAGCCGGCGGCAGTCGAAGCAAAAGCTAATTGACCGAAAAAAAAATTATAATTACAAAACGCTAAAAAATTTAATTACAATTTATTTCAACAAAATGCTGTCTTTCCTTTAATAGAACCCCTGAGGGATTTATTTTGAAATTCAGTCGGAATTTTCCCAACAAAATGCGAAATCCGTTATGCGCAAATTAAAAATCTAACACCTGTGGACAATGAAATAAGGGGCCATGGTTAATAGACAATTTTCCGCGGCAAAAAAAAACTTTTTTTGGGTACGAGGGGCTCCTCTTCGGCGGCACGGAAATTGAGGCGGCGGCGGCGGCGGCTAAGACGTATTTATTGCCTTGCCTTGGGGGCACACATCACAACAACTATTGCCAGCCGTCGCGGCGGCTGCAGCAGCGGCTGTCAGAAGACGGAGAGGGATAGGGAGGGGGAAAGGGGGCCGTGCCGTGCCGTCCGTTTATGGCGGGGGAGAAGATGCGACAAATTTGTTGGCGGATGGAATTTGTGCCACAAATTGAGACACCCTTCTGCTGGCTGCTGAGGGCATGGATGGGACGGGGGGACAAACAATATTATTATTTTGGCAATTTATTCGTTTCATTGGCATGTAACCGATGCCGGGAAAAAGCCGGAAATCCCGGAATCCTAATTAAAGAAGTCCTGCGTTCAAAACATGAAAATTCGTATTTTCAGTACTAAAGCCACTGATGAAATGCCGCCGGGGACGCCGAATTAATTTTCTAAAGTTGCCAAGCCTTTTTATTAAAATTGTAATCAAGCTAAAATATAAATTTTTGTCGATCTGTTTGTTGTAGGAAGCGCTTTCAAATTTGCATGCATCACCATTTTGGTATTGCCGTATTTCCTCTAATATGTAGAATCACTAGGCTTCTATTCAAGCAAATACCCCCTCGAGGGGGACTTCTATTAGAAGGGGGCTTAAATTTGTGGATTTTGGCCTTCTATTCAAGGAAATACCCCACCGAAAATGCCGTCTATTAGAAGATAGGAGGGGAGGGCTTCAATTGGTGGGTTTTGTCCTTCGATTAGAGGAAATACCGCCGCGAGGGGGACTTCTATTAGAGGGTGGCTTTAATTGGAGGTATCGGCCTTCTATTAGAAGAAATACGGTATAAGATCGGGTGCAAATTCATAAATCAATATTTTCCGCCTCCATCGCCGGCCATTCGAATGCGCCGTCGCTGGCTTCTGCCAGGCGGCCGGTACTGCAGCGGGTTCTGTGCCTGCTCCGACTCGTCGTCGTCGGCACGTTGTTGCTGTTGTTCTGCCGCTGCCGTTGTCGGATCAACAGCACCAGCTTCTGACGGAGTTTTGGCGTCAGAGAATTTTCTAGAAAAATATATTTAAATTAATTTATTTGTGCCGTTTTTCTAATAGAAGCCCCCCCCCGCATTTCTGATTGAGCCGTTTTTCTCTAATAGAAGCCCCCCCGCGTGTCTGATTGAACTCCCCACTTCCCTCTAATATAACCCCACCTTCAAGAAAGGTATTGAAAAATCGACTCCTCCAAATGAACCCGAGATTCTCGAGGGGGCATTAAAAAATAGAGCCCCGGGGGGTTTAATTAGAGGAAATACGATATTTGCCTCGTTTTTTAACTCTATAATTTATTTTACTGTTGGGGCTGTCCGTCGTTGGATTCGCCAGCCTCTGGCGGCATTTGTTGCAGTTGTGCCGCACCATTTTTAGCCTTTTTCACGCCACAAACAACGCGGTTCACCCAAATGCGAACACCGCCTCTAATAATTTGGAAAAAAATATGTAAAATTAAATAAGTCATTTAAATATTAAATTAAATTTATATTTTTAGTAGTTTTAATTAAGTGTTTAATAATTGTTTTTACTGTTCAGTGCGCGCATTAGCCACAAAATCGTATTCAACGGTGCCCTGCTGGCCCGGGAATGCTTGGTCTTGTTCCGGCACTGTGCCACCCGTGTAATAGGAACCCTGGCAAATATTTTGCATTATATTGGTCCTTTATTGAAACCAATATATTGGTCAATACCAATAATTAATAGCGAGTTTTTGCAAAAATATTGACTAACCAATAGCCAATACAATAATATACACAAGCGTTCTATTTTGATTTGTATTGGTTTTTCATCAATTTTCATCAACAATAACTATATTATTATTGTTTTTTTTGGTATTGGTACCAATATATTGTATTGTTTTATATTGTATTGGTTTATTGTCCGATCTCAATTCTATTTACCGCTGTGACGAGGTCCGTGCCAATGTATTGCTGATTGATGGCACGGAACGGACAGCAGCGGAGCAACAAACTGTGAAAAATGAATCTCTCATGTCAAACAGAGGTTCGAAGTTCAAAGAAATTCAATTCGGAATTTTTATTTGTCAACAAATTTGGTCAATGGTCCCCGACAAATTCAGTCCCCCAGAATATTGTTAAAATTTATTTCGAATTCATGTTTTTGGGGTTCGCAATTGTCCGAAATGGTGGCCGGTACACACAATTGAGCCACCGGGGTATTTTCTGTTTTTTGATGTGAATGGTTGGAATATAGGGAGGGGTTTCTATTTGAGGTATAATTATTACGCCTCGTTTGTTTTAAAACATATTTTTTTAATTAAGGATATATAATTTAATTTTATTCCGATTACCTTTGCCCATTCTGTGCCCATTTCATTCCGCTGAACACTTCATCTGGCAATTTGCATGTGCTCGCTTCCTGGCATTTTTTTTGAAATTTTAAAATGTATTTTTTACACAAATCCCCCGGGGCAGTCCCCCACCTCTAAGCATGTTGTCGATGCGGTGGAACCGCACGGCAATGGGCCACACTCGGCCTCAATGGCACCGTCTTCGTACACCGTTAATTTGTTGACAACCTTTCATTTGAATTAATTGGTAGATTGATCAGTTGATTGATTGATCAAATTATTGATCAACAAATGATTAACTGATGATTGATCAATTTATTCACTGATCAATTTATGGATCACCAATTCATTTACTGATCAAATGATTGATTACCAATTCATTATTCATTAGCTGATCAAATGATTAATTGATCAATTTTCTTTGATTTATCATTTGATTGACTGACCTGGTCTTTGGCACACTTTTTGCCTTTAACCGCATTTTGAAGTTCTCCACTAATGCAATTGGCGGCAAACACAACAATTGTAAATAATGAAAATTGGAGAAACATTTTTTGTATTCTGAAATTTTAAAATTCGTGGACGCATTATTTTTTTGGCATTTCAAAAAGGGTTTAGCATCGGCTTATCGGGAAAACAATGTGTCGGAGGTCAGGGTAGGTTCGGTGGCGACAAAAATTGTCGGGGTCCCCGGTGGCGTCGGGGCTTTGGTATCCCAAAAATCCAATTTTAAAAATTTAAATAAAATTAAATTAAAATTTTCGATGGATTTTATGCTTTGTTTAAAAGAAAGCATCTCTTCTTTTGTTGACCACTTCGTTCTCAACACGTAAATAATGTAAATAAATATGTCCACTCAAAACGGCGAAAATGCATTTCCGTGGAAATTTTTTCCAAAAATAAACACAAATTTGGAGAGCATTATTATTCCAATTACGGAACAAAACAAACAAAAAATTGGTAAATAGCAATCCTTTAAACCATCAAAAGAATATCCAACCAAATTCGGATATATATATGTATATGGATAAATGGATGAAATTTTAAATGTAAAAAAATCTGTTGATTAAATAATTAAAAATTACAATAAAATTACGCACAAAATGTATGCATAAAACTGTTGGATACTGAAAAGTCGTCGTCGTCGTTTGGAAGAACCGAATTCCATCCATTTTAGGTCATGGAATGCTGACGGACGCGCACGATGGGATTTACGCGCCGCGATCAGCAAAGCAGACCCCTTCCCCCCCGGCGGTCACTGATCAGTGCCGGCGGCGGCTGTCACCGCTGGCGCTGAGAGCGCCAGCCGCCCCGCCGGCGGCGACGACCGAATAAAATTTTACGCCGCTTTTGGAAGCATTGCGCGGCGGCGAATGAATACCCATAGATATTTAAACAGATTATTTGCCCTAAATTTTGAAATGGATTTTTGCGTGTTGTTAAAGCACCCAAAAATGAACAGAAAATTGGATAAATTAAATACACTTAAATGTTATATATATTTAAATAAATTAATAACCAATTACCTTAAATAAATACACTAATGCTTCAGAGGTAGGGCTTGATTTTTGGCATTTTTTTTTTGTATAGTGGGCTTTACCGGACCGGTGCCGGATTTCGGCACTAATCCCGGCCCGGATTTATCCCCAAAAGTATTCAGCATATCCAATTCAATTTTCTAAATTTATTCGATGACACAATATAAAATATTATAATTTTAGGGATGCGCACTCAAAAGAAAACAAGAAAATTTTTAAAAAAAGCAAACAAAATGTGTATGACATACAATTAAAATGATGGCAAATTTTATGAAAATTGAAGAAATTATTATATTTATTTAAAATATTATTAAAAGCGAAAATATATAATACGACCGATAATGGCAGAGTACCAAAATGGTGAGATTGAAGATAAAAATAAAATGTACAGTACAGCATTGAAATGGATACGGTAATTAGGGAAGGGTGACGAGGGTACGGTAGGGTACGCGACTGGCAAATCGCAGTGATTGTGTCGCAAATTGTTCGGTAATGTCGTCTTGGTTGGGTTCCAGCGATGCCGAAAAATTCCTGGTTTTTTACCAGGAAACGAGAGACAAGTCGGAAAAATCATGGTAGCAAAGCCGAGACCGGGATTAGTTTTTTGTAAAAAAAAAACCCGGGACTAGTCCCGGTCCCGTTGAACCCAGAATTCCTGACGAATGTCAACTTTTCCCAATGGCATTCAAAAATAATTTTGCATGAGAAATTTTAAATTAAGATAGTAAATATTAAATTATTTTTAAATATTTTTTAAATAATGCCATTTCCGTCACCCCATCGATACAAAAAAAAAAAATTTGGTGGAGGCCAAAAAATGGTTGTGGCAAGGATTTAATAATTATGCGGTGCATGAGATTCATCATCGGGTCGTGCCGCGTTTTGGCCACAATTGGCACCGTCGGCCTCACCAGACGCGGCATTTTCGTGCCGGATTCATTGGACTGCCAGCCGAACAACTGTAGGCTGTGGCGAAATCCATCGAATTTGACAGGGGACCTTTGACACTGAAACCGAACAATTCCCTAACCCTCATCAAATTCGAAAGACAGACCCCTTACCCATTTTGGTAAATTTTCAACAATGCCCTCCCAAGTCAAAAAAAAAATATTCTAATTAAAATACCCAAAATTCCATCATTATTACATTTCTTTTTTTAAACATTTAAAATTTGAAATGCCTTTTTTTTGCCGCCTTACAATTGTGCCCCCCATACGCCTTGTGAAAAGTTTCGTTACTGACCGAATCGGTCCTGGCGAATGTTCGGACGTCCTCAACTTGCGGATGGCCTCTTTGTCGTTCATAATGCCACACCAAATCTAAAGATTAATTTTTTAAACATAATTTAAATTAATTTTGTTCATTTTTACCTGCGCATAATTGAGAAAAAACAGCTGATCCTGGGTCAGATTGACGCCGGGCAATTGCTGCGGCATTGTGTGAAAGCGTTCATATTTTTTGTAGGCTCGATAAGCTAAATTGATTTTCAAAAAATTAAATTGATGGAAAGTTTCGTATTTTAATTTTTGACTCCGGCTCCAAAATGTTTGGCTCAGGATCCGGCACTTTGGCTTAGGACCGGTCTGGAGCCGGCTTCCGGTTCCGAAGCCATTTTCCCAACCCTGAAGGGTTTGGGTGTCGGTCCCAATTCTCGGGGTTTACTCTCAAGTTCTCGAGTCTCTGGATTATGTCTAAGGTCGCAAGTCTCCGGAATTGCTGGTAAATGGTTGTTGAATTGGCCTCTGACAGGTGGCCAATTAAAAAAGGGCAACTAGCCGGATATTAATTAATTTTTCATGCTTTAAAATTTGATTTAAAATTATATTATTATTATTATTATTATCACCTTGTTTCAGTCCGCCATTGTCCGCAATGTTCTCACCCTTTGTACTTCGTCCATTGATTTTCATTGCAATTTGGCCCAAAATGTAATTGGAATACTTAATAGGCCAAAAATTAATTTTAATTTTTAAATTAAATTTTATAATTCAACTTGTTAAAAAAATTTTTAATTACTTTACACTCCATTACCGTATTTCTTTAATACCCGGGATTCTAGTTTTCTGCTATCCTCTCGAAGATTGGGGTCTATGAAAATGGTAGGGTTCAAAAGGGTGGGTCTATTAGAGGGTGGGCTTCAAATTGACATGGGCCTCTATTATAGGGTGGGGTTCAAATTGGGGGGGGGTTGTTTTTACTTCACCTGGTCTTCAATGCATTTGGCCTTCTCTTCAAATTTCACAATTGTTGCATTGTCCCTTAATAAATCAAATAAAATTGTCATATTTAATAATTAATGGCATTTTGGTCAATGAATGCCATGCCACCAACAAAATTTCAGTTATTATTTTTGTATGCAAAATGTGCTTACCACCATTGGCGAATGTTGCCAAACTGGTCGTAGAGTCGGCCACGGTCGTCAAAACCTTGACACATTTTCAAATTTAGTAACCAAAAATTTTAATATTCAAAAAATGTGAATATTAAATCTTGGCACCACAGACCATGCGTTATTTCGTGCCCAATCACAACTCCGATGCCACCAAAATTCATTGAGCGTGGAAAATGCTTATTGTAGAACACGGGCTGCAAAATGCCGGCCGGAAAAACTTGATAAAAATATTCAAACAAGATATTTATTGTTTTTCAATTAAAATATTAAATTAAAAAGCCGTATTTTCCTCTAATAGAACGCCCCCCCCCCTCTCTAAATTAACTCCTTTAAATATAATACCTATATTATTAATTTTTTTTTATCATATCATTTGCGCTTACTGATTTCGTTTGTATTTGGTGAATAAAACGCATTGACCAAAGCGGCACCGGCGACCCATCTAATTATATAAAAAATAATAAAATTAAACTATTTAAAATGGGTGGAAAATAGCGATGAGGCCGGGATCCCGCCGGGTTTCGTAGGGATCCCGCCGGGATTTCGCGGGGCCGGGATCCCGCCGGAATTTCGTAGGGATCCCGCCGGGATTTCGCGAAGCCGGGATCACGCCGGAATTTCGTAGGGATCCCGCCGGAATCTCGTAGGGGTCCCGCCGATTCGTAGGGATCCCGCCGGGATTTCGCGGTGCCGGGATTACGCAGTGGGATTTGGTGGGGCCGGGATTCCTCTGGGGAGGGGGGCGGGGGAGGGGGGGGGGGGGGGGGTTTCCCGGGGGCGGGCAGGCATCACGCCATTTTTCCCGGGGGAACTGAATCCCGTCCAAAACCACACTTTAATCCCTGTCCCGGTCAATTCGGCCCCGTTTTTTTTTCAAAATTTTCATATTTCAAATGGCCTTTTTGCCTGTTTCTGTCCACGCGCATTCGAATGCGTTCCAAAATGTCGCGCTGATACATTTCATAGAATTGGAACTTTGTCCGGTAGTAGTCGGTCTCATACACAATGTAACTGTGGCAATTAATGAAATAAATTATTTCAAAAAGTTTTAAAAAATTTTAAACAAAATAAATTATTTTTCAAAAAAATAAATTAAATCTTTCCCTAAAATAGTGTCCCCCTCTTTTAAATTTATGTCGTTAATCCTTTCTCTAATAGTGCCCCCTCTGCTGAAGGGGCATAATATTAGTTTCCCTAAGGATAGTAATTTCGAAAGTACAGTAATTTGTCGAAATTAATAAATTTTGCAATTATTACCGTTCATATTCCGCATTTACGGCAGTCAAATTTTCCAAATAGTCAGGGTAGCCGATCTTTTGATGCATTGTTTTAATCTTAAAATTATTATCTAATAAAATTCGTTTCATCCATTTGAATTTTAAATATTTTGGCGTTTTATTGCGCGAATTTTCAGGCGCCTGCCTTTGCTTTGGCAAATGCTTTCGTTTCCGCGGTCAGCCAATCCTCTTCGTCCAGCAGCTCCACGAAAGCCTCCATTATCTGCGATAAAATTAGCCAAATTTAAATTGCCATTCTATCCTCTAATAGAGGCCCCCGGGCTTCTATCTTACAATACACACATTGAGTTAGGCTCTATTATAAGAGAGGCTAAAAGTTTCTTCGATGCGAAGAATATCTTCTTTCCTCTAATAGAAGCCAAGGGGTTCTATGTGCCGTAGGGGGGGCTTCTATTAGAGGGGGTGCTGCCCGATTTTACAGGCTCCATTATAGGAGAAGCTAAAAGTATTTTAATACTATATCCTTTTTCATTTAATAGAAGCCAAGGGGTTTCATGTGCCGTGGAGAGGGCTTCTATTAGAGGGGGTGCGTGCTCAATTCTACAGTACACCCCCCCCCCCCGGGTGGCAATGTGCCCTTTGGCTCGCCCCCGGCCACCGACCAATGCGATCATTTCCTCCACTTGCGACTTGGCCTCGTTGTCAAAATGGTGCTTCACATAAATGCTGGAGGTAGCTTTAAAATTTAAATTCAAAGTCTTTAAATTATTGATTTTTGTGCCATTTTTTGCCCTTTTGCTCACCCATTGGCATCAAACTGTTTATTCTCGTCACGCAGCCGTGCCAACGCAATTTTTGCACCATCATCACTTCAAATTGCGTATATTTTTAATTGTTATTTTTATTAATTTAAAAATTTATATTTTATATCAATCAATTAATTGTTAAAATGGATAAGTCGGGATCGGGGTATTTTCACAAAAGTCGGGACCGAGAGAGACCCCGTCAGCCGCGGTCAAAAACCATGAAACCGGGACTAGTCCGCTAGAGTCCCGGTATAAAAGCCGGGCCGGGACCTTGTTCCGGGTAAAAACCGGGACTAGTCCCAGACCCGACCAACCCTGGTTTAACTGCATGGCAATTTAGAATAAATTTGAAATATTTTTAATAAAATTATTTTTGCTTGCCAACGGACAATTCAATGTTCGGTAGAATTTGAACATTGTCAGCGCAAAAGGGTCGGGCAAATCTCTGGGCAAAAAAAAAAAAAAAAAAATTGTAATTATTAAATTGAATTTGACCCACCTGAGCATCGCTTTGAAAAACCAGCACCAGGTCAAATAATTTTGGATGACTCTGTAAATTTATTTTAATTTTTCATCAAAAAATTTTGCCATGCCTTGGCTCAAAGGCGGGCAAAAATTTGTCAAGGCGGGCAACAAACTGTAAAAAGGTGTAAAAATATTTTTGCGAATTTTAAATTTGTAAAAGTAAGTGATTTTTGGAATTTCATTTTTAAAAAGAGTGCCAAAATGTTCCAAATTCGATTGACTGGATGGTTTGATTGGTGTAGATTAATTAGCTAACAAAAAAGCCTCCCGACCTTCCATCAGAGGGACAAGAAAACCGGACATCGGGTACGGCAAGAAAAAAAGCCAAAACTTTTTTGGGGGCACGGGAAAAAGGCCAAAAACTGTCGGGAATTGGGGGGAGGGCATTGGGGAAGAAGCCGAAAAGTGCCGAAATGTCCGGCGCTCAACTGTCCATTTGTGTGGCATTCCCACCTCAACGCCGTAAATGACAATTGGCTCGTCAATGTCAAATCGAATGCTTTTGCCTCCCTTGTGCTGTTGTTGTTGGTGGCCAATGTCCTCAAAAATGGTGTTGAAGAAAAGAAGCCAGTCGAAGTTTGGAAAGCTAAGAATTTAAATTTTAATTTAAAATCGAAAAAAATTACCGTATTTCCTCTAATAGAAGCACCAGTACTTCTATTTAACCTCTAAGGGGGTTTTTATATTAAAGGGAGGATGCTACAGATGTCTGGGGGGGGGTGCTTCTATTGAAGGAAAAACCGAATCGATCCGATGCCACCGAACCGTTCATTCATTTCTCGGATTGTCCATTTCGTGTACAGCTCGGCAATGTCGTGCCGTTGATCCTCCGACACCGTAATCTGCAGGTGGGAAAATTTATTATTGCTCGACCCGACCAAAGCCGGACCCTGACCCCGACGGGATAAATATTAAATATCTAGGGATCAATCGTCGGTCGTTAATCTCACGGCTTTGCCAAATTCGAATCCCCTTACATTAGGGTGTGCCAAATTCAGTTTCGGTATACAGAGGTCCACCAATACCAGTGTTTCCAGGGTTCGGGGAAAATTTTTAGTTTCCTGTGAGCAATTTGAAAATTCAGGGGTTCGTAATCGAACGGAATGCCGGATTTTGGGTGGTAACACTGATCCAAACACAAAAAAATGGGTGCTAACATTGGCCAACTCCGTTTCGAACTGCAAAATTTCCAGCGAGTCTCTCTCCGCAATTCTCGGATCAGCGCCCAGCAGAACCAATACGTCGCGAATTCTTTTAAATAAATAAATTTAAATTTTAAAGAATTTTAATTGAATTTTCTCTTACAATGTTCGATAGGCCAACCGTTCGTCCTCCGTCTCCAGCAGCATGTAAAAATCACGCGCAAACAAGTTCAGTGCTGGCTGATCAATCTCAAAAAAAAACAAATTTGAAAATGATAAATTAAATTGAATATTATTTGTTTCACACCAAATTTTATTAGAATCACCGGGTGCTCTATTTTTCAACTCCCCTCAAAAGGGCCGCATTTTTAAAGTGCCCCCACGAGGGAGAGAGCTTCTCTTCAGGGTGGGGGGGGGGCACTTTATTACAGGGGGCTTAAATATAGAACCATGTTTAAAATTCCAAACAAAACAAAAAAAGGTACCAAGAGTACGTGCTGGTCCGAGTTTTTGTCGTCCGGCTGCACCGTGGCTTTGAAGAGGGAGTCGGCTCTGAATTTAGCCACCTGAAAATCGCCGCAAGGCATAAGTAAATATTAATTGTAAGTATTTTTCATTTTTTAATATATAATAATTATTTTTTTAATTTTTAACATTCAATTTTTTATGCATAAATTATAAATGAATTTGAAAAAAAAATGAATTTAATGTATGTTTATGAAAATAAATGTTACAAAAATATTTTTGTTTATTTTTAATTATTCTTTTTTTTTGATTTTGCCATTATTCCGTAGAGGCGTTCAATGCGTATTCGAATATTCGGCTCGGAGGACGCCTCCAGCGATGGCCAACCGCCGAATGAGACAAGCACAGAGTCGAACACACTCCGCCAGGAGGACATAATTTGTGCTGAATTTTTTTTAATTTTTGCAAAAAAATTAGGAATTTTTTCAAGTTTTTTTCACAAATTCTAATGATTCCCAGGACGTAAATGATCATCAAAGTGATCAATGATTTCACCGACTGATCAGGCCGGTTTTTGGAAGGCAATGATCACGACAGCAGGATTTTTTATTGTCAACTAAATTTTGTCGAAAAATTTATAATAAGCAATGGAACAATTCTCAAAGAAAAAATTTAAAATTAATTTTTAAAAATTAATTTCGGCGCCAAAACAAATAATTATGTGGCATTTTGCCGTGCCGTCACTCACTTTCGTTTAGGCACATTTGATAGAATGATTTGGCCTTTTTGACTGCGTCAGTGTTCACGTCGCTGTGCAACAGTTCCGTCTCGTCCTCCAACAAATCCTTCAGTGCCAATTCCAAGTCTTGACCCAAATTTTCAAAATTCGACACCGACGGGGCATCGTCTAAAATGGGGCACAACATTTGAATTCGGCTTTTTTTCGTATACAAATTTAAATTTATGGGAATTAAATTAAAAAATAGTTTTTTAATCGGAAACCGAACGGTTTGACGAAAAGATTTCCGAATAATTTTGAATATTTATTTTAATTTTAAAATTTTATAAATTAATTTGCGTGCCTGGAATGGGATGCTGCTTTATCCAATTGCCGCATGCGTACTCAAAAAAGTCGTCGCATGGGTCCACACTGCTATTCATCGAGTTGAGAATTATGGCAGCTGAAATTCAAACGACGCATTCCAAAATTTAAATTAGCGCCATTTTGGTGCCAATTTAAATGAAATATTTAAATTTTAAACAAAATTCAAAATGTTTGCCTGTATGCACACAAATTGGCGTCAAACAAATGGAATTCCTCTCCTTGTACAGCAAAAAGACAAGTGAAACAATGAGAGTGATCAGAACAAACAAAATGATCAACGACAAAATGCCAAACATCAGACGACCGCCAATGCGTTTCCTCTGCTGGGGAAAGGAAACCATTTTATCGTATTTTCACTAGTCGAAAACTCTTCCCCTCCATTTGAACCCCCCCCACCTCAATTTGATTGCCCCCCTCTTGAATCCATTTTAAAGAGCCACCTTTAAAACACTCTCAATTGAACCCTACAATTTGAATACCCTCAATTAGAATCCCCCCTCTTGTTGGTCGCCGCCTTCCCTCCATTTGAAAACCTCCCCTTAATAAATTTCCCCACTATAATAGAACCCCATCCCCTCGAGGAGGGAATTGAAAAGGATCAGATCAACAAGGGGGCTTCTATTAGAGGAAAACGTGGTAAGTCAGCGACCAACGTATTTAATTAAAAATGCCAATTTGAATAAATGCCTTTTTCGGCGACTGCACAACTGTTGTTGTTGTTGTTGTGCCAATGTTGTCACCGCCGCCACTTTTCCGCCTTTCCAGCGCTGTTGTTGCTGCTGGTATTGTGGTGGCGGTGGTTTTGGAGGACGGCACCGTAATGGGCACAGAAGCATTGTTGGCCGCCAATGGCGGCGTTGTCCGCAAAATGACTGAATTTGTGGCTGCATTATGCTGCGCAGGTGGTTGTGCCACCACAACGGCAGCGATTGGCGCCGGCGGCGGTGTCGTCATTTGCGAGAGAGTGTATAATAGTCGCTCGGGAAGTCGTCAAAGATGCGAGAGCGAGGACGAGAGTGTGTATAAGTCGGGGAGTGGTCAAAGATGCGAGGGCGAGAGAGTGTATAATCGGTAGGGGAGTGGTCAAAGATGCGAGAGCGAGGGCGAGAGTGTGTATAATCGGTCGGGGAGTGGTCAAAGATGCGAGAGCGGGAGCGAGAGAGTGCGCGTTTGGTGTAGCGGCGGTACAATAAGAGGGCAGAACGACCAGCAGAAACAGTGTTGTGGTTGTGTTGTACAGTACTGCTACAGACAAGCAACGCGCACTGTTCATACTGGTAACCATGCACCCCATCGATTAATTTTGGTTGGTGCCATCATAATTTGCGATGCCAATACTTTAAGCTAACATATTGCACAAAAACGCGGCGTTTAAAATCTGTTAAATATGTAACAACAATACACTAAAACATTGTGATGTCTGAATTTGATTTGCTAATATTAAGGCATTAAATAGTTCAACAAAATGCCCCAGACGAGCAAAACAACACAATGCTTGTCGCATAATCCCAGACTGATCACTAATCAATCCATCCAAGAGGAATCACTAATCAGTCCAGGTCCCAGAGGGATCACTGATCAGTCAGGGTTCAAAAGTAATCACTGATCAGTCAGGGTTCAAGAGTGATCACTGATCAGTCCAGGTCCCAGAGGGATCACTGATCAGTTTGGGTTTCAAAGTGATCACAGATCAGTCCGGCCTCCGGTCCCAAAGTTTTGAATGCCCCGAAGGTTGTCTAAAAGAATAGCAGAAGATAAGCGCCTTAGAAATGTTGAAGCTGTCGCCCCCCCCCACAAGCAAAATTTAATAATTCGCAAATAAAAAATTTCGTCAAAAAATAAAAAAGCCAAAAAAGGCCAATTTTTGCGCTTTTTGGCCCTAGCTTTTTTGATGTGCGTTCAAACGCCAAGCATAATAGATTTCAACAATCCCAAA
This sequence comes from Heterodera carotae, assembly GCA_024500135.1. Taxonomy (NCBI): domain Eukaryota; kingdom Metazoa; phylum Nematoda; class Chromadorea; order Rhabditida; family Heteroderidae; genus Heterodera; species Heterodera carotae. The sequence goes on along the minus strand of JAKKIK010000717.1, from coordinate 4,458 downwards.
ACCCATTTTAGCTAAAAAAAAATTTTAAAAATTCTAAATTAAAAAATTTATAAAAAGATTTTTAGCGCTCTGCCGCCATTTAATTTCAAGGGATCATCTTATGTATCACACAAACAAACATTACATATATCTCTTTTCATCGATGTGTCAAATTGGCCCGTGTTTGAGAAATAATGAATGAATGGGGGGTCATATATTATATGTACACTAAAACATTGTTGCCCCCCGAGGGCAGAAAATTGTTGCCAATTTGTTCCTCGAGAGGCAGCCAATTGTGATCAATCTTATTACATATTTCGCCTCGGCGGATTTATTTCTTGTTTGTCCGTTTGTTTAGTTGGGGGGATAGAGCATAAAATAATGTTCCACAATTTTCAATTTTAAAAATAATAAGAAGAAGCATTCCTCAAGGATTTATGGCAATTTTGTTTAAAAAGCATTTTCATAGAATTGAAAGGAGATTTTTTTATAAACAAATGGAAATTGTTTAAGTGTACGAAAATTGAAAAAAAACAGAGATTAGAGAATAAATATTTTTAAAATTCGTTTTTAATTTTTAGTCAAATCCGAAAACGCCAGAAAACTTCCTGAATCGGTTGCTGATACGCAATTTTTTTGAGAGGGGGGGGGGGGGGTATTTTGGGTTCGAGAACGAAAATTGGCAATTGGTTGGAAGTCGGAAGAGACATTGAGAGAGAGAGAGAGAGAGAGAGAGAGAGAGAGAGAGAGTGAGAGAGTCACCCCATATCACAAACTTCCGGAACAAATAAAAAATGTCCGTCCGTCCGGACGGGGCTCTCTCCCAATCTTCTGAAAGCCCATTGATCGGTCTCGGTAATGATGGCCCCTCCGTCCGAGACACTCTCGAAACTTTGTCTCCCTCTCTCTCGTTAAGAGAGAAAGGGTCCCTGGAGGGGATAGGTTAAGCGGATGGGCGGGAGGGGAACTCCCTCTTCCCCAACCCTGAGGCAATTTTTCGCCCAGAAAAGTTTTGCCGCCTAACGCATTTAAGCATTAAGAGGATGAGGGGGGGGAGGGGGCTGGGGGGAGGATTTGAGTGCCCGGCCGACCGCCGTCGCCCGAGGCGCTTTGAGAGGGGATGAGATGAAAAGGAAGTAAAGCGAGCCGTCCGTCCCCCCCCCCTCCCTCTGCTTCTGCTGTCTGGGCCGACGACGAGGATGAGCGGCGACGGCGTCGGCGGCTTAATGAGTGCAGCAGCGCGGCTGTCAGCAACACGGAGGGCGGGGGTAAAAAGCAGCAATGTGTGACAGCTGCCGCGCCTCGGGCGGGGAGGGACACAAAATTGCGGCGGGTCCGTCCCCGTCCCCGTCCCGTCCCCACTTGAACACACACTGCTCGGCGCTCTCAATGATGGACGGGGAGCGGTGCGGGGGCTGAGCAGGCAGAGCAGCCAAAATAATAGCGTGCAATGGCACATGAGAGTGCCGCTGCACTCGCGCCCGAAGGCATTTTTAATGAGTGAAGAAGCGGAAGGCGTGCCCGGAGGCGGAGAGGCAACAAGCACACTGCTGCTGGATGAAGCAGGGCACCGAACGATTGAGTGAGTGAGTGAGTGAGTGTGACAGATGGAGAGAGCACGCACAGAGAGGGAGTTAGAGAAAAATGGGTCCAAGGATTTGATTGGCAAAAACACGCACAAACAATTAAACTTTATTTGGCGACCTTGGGAAGAGGCCACCACCACATTAAGGGTCCATTGGGACCAATAGCCCATTAAGCAAGCAGCACTTTTATGTAAGCACATCGCCAAAGCGAAGTGGGGAAGAGGGGATTGGGGTAGCAAGCAAATCATCGGGGAATTCCTCGTCTTCGGGGGGTGTTTTGGTGGATGAAGCCATTCCCCGCCGTCGGGGATTCCATTCCCCGGCTTCGGGGACTCCATTCCCCGTCTTCGGAGGATTCCATTCCCCGTCTAGAGGATTCCATTACCCACAAATTTGGTGGGTACCATTCCCCGACTTTGGGGGATTCCATTCCCAGTCTTGGGGATTTCTTGGGTACCATTCCCCGTCTTCGGAGGATTCCATTCCCAGTCTTGGGGATTTCATTACCCACACATTTGGTGGGTACCATTCCCCGACTTTGGGGGATTCCATTTCCCGTCCGGCAATTTGATTACATACGCATGACTTTGGTGTATTACTTCTCGGACTTCGGGGATCCACTCCCCGTCCCCTGGATTCGATGATCCATTCATTCCCCACCTCTCGGAGATACCTTTCCCCCCGTCTTCGAGGACTATGTATCAGTCATTGCAAAATTGGGTAACAGCAGCAGACGGTACATGGCACATTCGATACGATTTATCCAATTTATTTACTTTGAACACAAATTTGATACGATAATGAAGCTTTCAGCATACATTGAAATCACATCACATAAAACAATACAATCACACAATATATAGGATGTAGAACACGAAAATTATTTATGCATCATCAGATTCGCCACTTTTGGAAGCAGTTCAACCCGTTTTTGGTTCATCATCCGATTCCGCCGCTGGTTCAACTGCTGACAGCGTTTGCTCCTCCGGATCGGTTGTGGTCATCGCTTTGTTTTTGTTGGCGGAACACGTACAACCAAACCGCTTCGGAAACCTCCTCGCTAACACACACAAAACCACCCAAACGACAATCACCAGACTGTAAAATGGGAAAGATGAAAGGGTCAAAAAATAAATTAAGAAAGTACATAAACAATCACACACCCGGAAGAAGAGAACACAATGATAAGCGCCAATTTGAGATCGTCTAATGAGTCCTCCTGACATGGCTCGCCATTGGCATCCTTTGGATCAGTAAGCAGCAGACGGACACCTTCCTGCAATGAATGATGAACGGAATACACAAACAGACGCACCCGCACCAAGCATGGTAGCGCGGTGGACAACAACAACAACTCACAATGCCGGCTTTCCAGCCCTCATCGCAAGTGTCAAGCTTGATAAGAGAAATCAGCCAAATTTTGAAGACACGAGCAGCTGGCGCATTTGCGACGCGACTCATTTGGAAGTAGCACGTGACATTGAACGACTGAAAGAGCAAATCGACGACAATTTTGGAGAAAAAAATTTAAAAAAGATTATGGAACAAAAATGCACCTCATCCTTTACTGTGCTCGTGTGACATTTAGTGAGAGTACTGCTTGTTTCACTGCTGCTGATAGACATGGAGAATTTGGCATTATTGTCTTTGCATTTGACGGACGTCAAAGTGATCACAAATTTGCCATTGTCTCCCGCCGCCGTGGCATTCCATAGAAGAAGTACAAGTTTTTGACCGCTAACCACTGCTTCCTTTGTGAGGGTGCTGAAATTGGTGCCAAAACATTTAACAGAATGGTGATAAGTGTTCATCCAGCCGCCCAAACTCGCAATTCTCGGCATCACCGCAACCCGAAAACGAGTTTTGACTCTAACCCAGCCTCCCAAAACTCCCAATTCTCGAGACCGCGACCCGAAAACGAGAGTCTTGAGTCTATGTATGCAAAAACTCTCTTAGATGCGGTGTGACGCCAGAAACTCACATCCGATTGCCTTGTTCAATTGTGAGACCATCGACGAGTTGGGCGTTGGCCTTGGCACAGGCGAACTTCTCCAAATGCACTTCTTCATCAACAGCACCAACGGAATAGAAGCAGCAACAGTTGAGCAAAACAATTGCAGCGGTGAAGACAAATGGACGCCAAAAATGAAGAAATTGGGAAGGCGAAAAGGCGGTCATTATTGTACGGGAAGAATTATTATGTTTTTTGGGGATATGACTAAATGTCTGACAAACGGAAACAACTTTTATAGGAGTACAGTATGTACAAAAAAAGAAGATTTCGTTAATTCTCGTCGCTGATGAAAATATGCGTATAAAAGGGAATGAATCAGCCCCTAAAATGGTATTCGTCGTATTCGCTTTGTGTTCTCCTAGTCAGTGCTATGACTACTCCGGCAGTGTTTAATGACCGCCAAGAAGCCGGGCGCAGATTGTACGCAGAATTGGCCAGGCTTGACCTTCCGCATAAGGACATTGTAAGAAAAACATTTGGCCAATTATTATTATTATTTAATTTCTATTTTTTTTCTGTTGTTTAAGGTCGTTTTGGCACTTCCCCGTGGCGGCGTTCCAGTGGCTTTTGAAGTTGCCCAATTGATGCGCGTACCGATGGATCTGCTTCTGGTGAACATGACGAAGGAATTGGATTTTAAACATAATCATAACACACTCATCTTTTAGGTTCGACGAATCCGTGCCCCGATTTACGCCGACAATCAGCTTGGAGCGATCGCTGACGGACGTGAGCCCAAAATCGTAAGACACATTCATTTGTCTGTCTGCTACTTAATAATTTGTAGAGACCGGTATTTTGAAAAACCCGAGAACGGGACCGGGACCGGGATTTCGTTTTGGACCGGGACCGGGACTCCCGTTTCAAAAAATCCCGTTT